>JAKCPI010024357.1:0-12720 GCA_023213315.1 Euborellia annulipes
TATAGATACCGGTAAATATGACAAAAAAAAAATCTGATGAGACAATCCATCCTATCACTTTCCGATTGTGTAATTTTATCATCACACCAATTCAACATATTATCTTAATTTCGAATAGAGAATCGTAAAATTATAATATTAATTTTAAATAATAATTTTTAATCATTATTATCAAAAATAAACATAAAAAAAGCAATAACATAATATAATAATTTTATCTTTATAACTTTGAAACTCAAAAAGTTCATTCTTCTTTTCATAGTTAATTAGACTTTTCAGCAGTTAAAATTCATTTTAGATTCCCATGACATCCTCTCCGCCATTTAGATAATATTTTATATTTTAAACCTTATATTATTACATTACCTTAAAGAGATTATAATCTCCTTCTTAAACGTTTGACTTTGTGGGAGACTCTCCTCGCCTCTTTCGTTTCTATCATAAAGATAAGATGCGAGGGTAAAATGGTTTACAAAAAAAAAAATGGAAAGTATTCAAGAAAAGGATACATTCTTACATATTATCGAGAAAAGGATTGAATAAAATGCAATTGTTGCTTGACAAGAAAAGCCTAATAAGAAGCAAATTATTTTTGATGTGTTTAATTTAACTGGAAGAAAATATAAATGAAAACCCTGAGGCGTTTCTTATTATTTTCAAATGAGTGATTTTTTTTCTTCTTTCTATTATTGTACCTATATCTAAGAATATCTTTATGCTATGAAGATGTCCTGGCTTTTATTCTCCAAGGCAGAAGAATATTGATGCCAAGATTTCAAGCTCACTGATTGGCTAATTAGTCTGTAGTAGAGGGAGAAGTATGATGATGACTTGGTTTCATCAGGTCAAGAGAGACATTACCGAGCTGTCGAAGATAACAGCATTGGATAAGGGGGGGAGTGGAGGGGAAGAATAAGGTCCGCCGACCCCGCACCGCGGGAATAATCAGGCGAGAAAAGAAGAAGAAGAGGGAGAAGTATAAATAGGGGGAGGAGAGAGAGGTTAGTGAATTATAATCATTAAAAAACAAAAAAAAAAGAATGGAGGAGCACTACATTCAAATTCTGCATTAATTTTTATTCAACAATATGTTAGGAAGCGGGCAGCCAGATAGTAAGCCTCTACGAAATGAAACTCAAGAGTAGTGGAGACAGTTTCGGCTATAATTAAATCGCCATCCTAAGTCCATTTTCTAGAGTATGCACTCAAATGCCAATGCATTGAGTCAAATGTAGAGTTGTCAATTGGTGGGTATTAATATTCATGTACATAAAATGCTTGTACATATTGGGAAGCAAGCCAAGCAATGCTAAGAGTGCTTGGGATATTTGTACAAGCATTTTATGTATATTAATACCCACTAATTGACAACTCTACATTTGGCTCAATGCATGGGCATTTGAGTGCATACTCTAGAAAATGGACTTAAGGATGGCGATATTTAATTATAGCCGAAACTGTCTCCACTACTCTTGAGTTTCATTTCGTAGAGGCTTACTTCCTGGCTGCCTGCTCCCTCACCTATTGTTGAAATAGAACAGCCACTTCACAAATTGTCATTAATTTTTACTCTTGAATAATCCAGAGAGACGAAAGTTAATGGAACGAAATGACGCTTGATTGGGAAGAGAGAAACAATTCCAACCCTAGCTCGGAAAACTTGAAGTTACCATCCATGTACTCACAAGATGTGATGATCAATAACATAGGTGCGATGTAATGCCTTTGAAGCAGATATGAGTAATGGAACTATCCTATTTTCGTTTAAATTTATTTCTTCTCAGCCAGATATGGACCATCTTCAGAACCGGAAGAAAATTATTATTTGAAAATAGATTTCAGATTAAAGAAGCAAATTTTTAGTTAGCACAATACACAATTGATAGGCATCTATACTGCCAAAAAAGAAAGTGCCAAGAGAAAGTTAAATTTATTGGATATTGGAATCTGTAATAATCTGAGATTAGAGATTAGAGAAACGAGTTTTATTTAGCTAAATAATATAAAATATAATTATTTACAAATACTACTTTAGACACGAATCAAATAATTATATTTGAACGAAATAGATAATTCGGCGGATCCAGGGGACCAGAGGCGGAGTTGTCGCGGCTAGTAAATAATAATAATAGCAATTATCCAAATAATGGAGTATTTTAATTAGGTCTATATTAATAGTGAATAGAAACCCAATCTCTTGTTGATTAAATAGAAGTATAGCCTATTAATTAACATGGGGCGCATATATTAGTTCGCTGGTGGGAGATAAACAACACAAATGACCAAGTTTTTAATGGATTATTCGATTAATTGGTCTTTTTTACTTTCTCTTACCTATACGTATATGTTAATATACGAGAGAGAAAGTATTGAATTCATGTCAAAAATTCTATGTCGAAATTTTGATGGATAATCCAGTTTTGAGGTCCCCAAAAAATTGGTTTTCGCGACATGGTCTGTCAGTCTGTGTGGGTGTGTATCCAATTTTAAGAATGAAGAAATTGAACTAGGAGGTTGACATTTTATATTTAAGTTGGGCACCTCCCTGGGAAAATAAGCTTTTAAACAAATTCGGTCAAAAATTACTAATACTTTACTGATGTATTTTTTCATTTTTTTCGATTTTCTCAAAATTCGCTGCAACAATTTTGTTTAAAATTCAAAAATCAATTATTTTTTAGAAGCTCTTGTATATTCTTATTTTGCCATTGAAATCTTGTGAAGACCACTTTACTCTTGTCCTTCATAGGAGAGAAGAGAAATGGTTGCCATGGTAACAAAATATAAATATTTTCCCATACTTATAAAATTTACATAGAAATGCCTGAACCTACAATTTATAAATTACTTACAACGGTTATCGTCAAAGTCTTAAATGGCCTGAGTTGCCGAAAAGACTGTGTGAATGTGTGTGTGAGTGTGAGTGTAAATGAGAAAAAAGTGTGAATGTTTAAAAAAAAAAAAAAAAAAATTTACATCTGAATTCAAATGTTCCGTATTGTCGGGAACTAAATATATGTCGACAGAAAAAATCTGGTGTGACAAGCACAGAACACAACTTACGATTACCGAAGTTAAGAGAAAGTTGTGTGCTGTGCGACCAGTCACACCAGATTTTTCGAACTATTATACAGTGGACTACATATACTTGATAATTGTTTAATTTAGAATTTTTCTATTAATCTTATCTTAATATAGGAGAATCATTTTATAAAATATTAAGATTAATCAAGGAAGGGTTGGTGGAGCAGAGATTGGCAGCCTCTCTTCCTTGATACAACTGCCACAACTACAATATTAAGATTAATTTGAAATCAAGCTTTTTTTTTTTTATAAAAAAACATTCACACTTTTTTCTCATTCACACTCACACTCACACACACATTCACACTGTCTTTTCGGCAGCTCAGGCCATATAAGACATTTACGATAACCGTTATTTATGAATTTATATATATTAGGGTCCAGGCATTTTTATTTAAGCCATCTGGTATCCAGATGGCTTAAATAAAATCATCGGACTGCCTGGGGTCCGAACCCGCGACGTTTGGTATATGAGATCAAGCTTTTTACTTTCTCTTACCTCTATATATATATTAATATATAGAGAGAGAAAGTATTGGTTTCATGTCAAAAATTCGATGTCGAGATTTTGATGGATCTTCACGTTTTGAGGTCCCCTGAATCCAAAAAAGTGGTTTTCGCGACATGGTCTGTCTGTCTGTCTGTCTGTCTGTGTGTGTGTGTGTGTGTGTGTTCAATTTTAAGCATGAAGGAATTGAGCTAGGAGGCTGAAATTTATATTTAAGTTAAACACCCCCCGGGACCGACAAAATAAGCTTTTAATCAAAATCGGCCAAAAAGTACTAGTACTTTACTGATGTACTTTTTCAGTTTTTTTCGATTTTCTCAAAATTCGCTCTAACGATTTTGATTAAAATTCAAAAATCAATTATTTTTTAGATGCTCTTTCAAATGTATATTCTCGTTTTGCCCTCAAAATTGTTTGAAGCACACTTTACTCTTGTGCTTCATAGGAAACATAGGAGAAATAAATGGTTGCCATGGTAACCGAATTTAAATCTTTTCTTTTTATTAGATTAAAAATCAATTATTATTTAAACGCCCATTTTTTTTTTTTTTCGGAGAAAACATATCTGTCTCTCTCACAAAACTATCTTCTCTCTTTCTACGCGTTTTAAATTTTTCTACCTTATCTTCGCATTTGGCCAATGTTAATTTCCTATAGGGATTTGTATGTTAATTTCGATTCAAAAGGGGGTCCCCTTCTGGAACTTTTTACGCATTTAAAATTTTTTTTTCCAATTCTTATGAAATTTTGTATTTATTTACGAATCTATATTGTGTATAAAATGTCCAAATATGAGATTAAAATTTTGAAAAATAACCATAGTTTATTTCAAGCAATCAACATTTAAAATGCAAGTTTGAAACTAAGGTGCTATGGGAAACTAAATATATCTCGACACAAAAAATCTGGTGTGACCAGCACAGTGCACAACTTTCTCTTACCGAAGGGTAAGAGAAAGTTGTGTGCTGTGCGCCAGTCACACCAGATTTTTAAAAGTTTATTCATTTTTTTTTATATAGGCCTATGTGTAAAATATTATTTGATTTCCCTGAATAAAATAAAAGTGATTCCAGGCCGTCTAAAAAGCTTAAAGTAATAGAAAAAGACTTGGATTTCGAGGGTTACAAGTTTTCTTTTCATTTTATTTTTACCTTATTAATATTTATATGAAATAAAATTCTATAAAAGTCTTATAAAAGCATGCTTCGTTTAACTTGGTTGTCTTTCGAGAAGGGTTTTGGAGTCCAGATCAAATATTACACTTGTTAGAGAAAGAGAAATGCATAGATAAAATATTGGCAATTTTCTTATTAGAAAGAATAAGTTAAAATCTGAAATATATAGGGTATATTTTTTATATAAAAAATAAAGAAAAAGAATTTTTTCTTGAGTGGGTGAAAGGGTAGAGATTAAGATAATTATTATACTACAATTTTTGGGAAGTGTAAAAATCTATTGAAAATAATGATTAGTCTAAAATAAAAGCAAATATAAAATATAGTCTCAAGGCTGCTTCAAGGTGAGCCCAAAGGACCCCATGAGTTTGAGCTATTGGATATTCTTTCTCTTAGATTTATCATTAGTGGTATTGAATCTTCCTCGATGAAAAACATTTAAAATCTTGATGTAAAAAATATAGGAAGCTGGATATTCTTAGCTTGAGTGTGTTCAATAATTAATAAAATGACCAGCCGCGGTATCAGCCTTCAGTGAGCTTCGTGTCAAGCCAGCGGAGATCAGCTGCCTGGATCACCCCCTCATTGCCTTTTTTTTAAATTTCATTTAAGGTCTTTTTCGGCATCGAAGGCCATTTAGACTCCGTCTCTATTATTACAATTGGATTGATAGCCAATGAAATAAATTGTCGCATGAGACGGCATGCGAACCTGCGACCCTTGGTACAAATGGCCAGCACGCTAACCACTACACCAAGGCCCGAGAGCTTCATTTCTTCTTCTTCTTCTTCTGATAATTCCCGCGGTGCGGGGTCGGCGGGAGAGTTTTAGCGACTGGGAAAGAATAGAACACGCCAGCCCGTCGCACAGTTTGACGCCTGTTGAAAATATAGAAGGGGAGAGACTGACATGCAAAGAACAGAAGTACTGCCAGTCCCAGCTAGGGCAGCTCGTGGTCGCCATCCACGTACCCACAATATGTGGGCCCCTGAGCAAGCCCGAGCCTTTTCTTAATCAAGTCTCTCAATTTTCAGACATTTATTATACGATCGCCATCCACATCATGAACTTTATTTTAAAAATGAAACATTGCAAATTAATGCATAATTTAAGTCTTTTTATATCTTGTTTAAAAAAAAAGACAAAAAAAAGCTGATTAAGAGAAAAGAAAGTCTTCTTTTCCTTTCTTTTTCTCTCTGTTTAGAAATGAAAAGAAAAAAAAAATAATTGAATTATTAAAATAAAATAACTTTCATAATTTATAAAATAACTTGTTACATTTTCTGCGTTCTTTTTCCTAATGCAAAGTTTATGAAGGAGACGGGAACTAACAAAATTGGAAGAGCGAAAATATGAAAAAATGACAACCCCTAGAATAAGTTTTATCATTTAAAAGAAGGGAAACCTAGGCCACCAGTCATCAGGTATATTTAAAATCCTATCATTAATATTAACACCTCCCTTGTTTTAATAAAAAAAGTAAGGAAGATGTTACTATATATTGGAATTCACTTGCGTTGTGTGTGGTTTTTATAGTCCAATAGAAAAAAGTAAAAAAAAGCTCTCACAAATAAAGAGCATCCATGACGTATCGGTGTGACCTATAACTCCACTTTCCTCTAAGGTGCTTTTTGTAGGACATATAACCATGTGACGTCACGCAGGAACCATTTTTCTCTCAATGATCTTTCACATTTCTAACCGAGAGAATTTTTTTTTTTCTTTACGGAATATCTACTTTAAAACTTTTCTTTTTAGCCCTGGGTCTGATAGAGGCTTTTCTTCTTGTACTAAGGGTCAGAGGTTCGAGATTACTCATTTAAATAATTATGGCATCAGATGCTGAAGAAAAATTTAATTTAAAAAGCTTCTAAAATCTAAAAAAATTAAAACACGAGTATATTTATCTATTATCAAATGATTTATAAAAAAATTTTATTATTTCGATAAATACAAACAATGTACAGTGAGTGCCACAATTAATTCCCCACATGGAAGCTAGAGCCTTAAGTATATAGTATATAGTGAAATAATTTTAAATTTGAAAAGGTAAAATAAAATCATCCATACCAGATTTTATTTTACCTTTTCGGTCATTAAAATTATTTCACTATAGACCATGTACAGTGAGGGACAATATTACGTCCCACCCATGCGTTTTCTACTTGTGATTGTTTCATTGTTTTTATAAAAGAAAATGAAAATTTTTATTGGAAATTTTCTAGCCTTGAACCATGAAAGTTTCCATTAAAAAATATATAATATTTTTTTTAAAAACAATGAAATAATCTCACTTAGAAAACGCTTGGGTGGGACTTAATATTGTCCCTCACTGTACTTAAAGCTAGCTCCCAGGTGAGGACTTAATTGTGGCGCTCACTATACCAATTAATTTTAACGATTGTTTTATAAATCCGCAAAATAATTCTCCTGTCTGCAAAGACTAAAGAGATTGGAAGTGCTTCCACTGGTCTTAATTCTTATACAGAGACGTCAATAGGTATAAAATCTAATATTTTATTCCCTTAAATTTGTATTGGATTTGTAATCTGAGTAAGGCCAGGCACTTAACACTCTCCGTACGCCTTTACCATTCTCTCCCCCCCCCCCCCTCTCCCCCATTCGGATCTTTTGTGCCAATGCCGAATTTGTTCAGGACGTTAATTTCAGCCATTGGAAATCGAATCGAGTAAACGAATGAATAATGCAAATAAAAAAAAATTCCATTGGATTTGTAGGAAAAAAAAAGCGCGTTTACATATCAACACCTATTTTTTTGTGAATTCACGTCTTTTTTTCTTTTTCAATCAAAATATTTAAATCTTGGTTTCTCAACCTTAAATTTTAAATAAATTCTCGTCTATAAATAATATAATAATGAGAAAAAAAGAAATCAATTTATTTTTACTTTACTAGAACAATTTAACACTCCAATAGACGCACCCCTAAAAGTAATCCATAGTCGCTCTGTGCCTACATGCTGCGAGATACATATTCGATATCTGACATATTCGTTATCTCACAAATATCGCGCTAATGAATTAACTTCACTCATGTCTCTTTGACATTTTCGGGATGATGTATAAAATGTATTTTAATATAAAAAATGAACAAATAAGTTTAACATTCTAAAAGTAACGTCCATAGTCTGTGACATACATCCAGTAAAAAATATATTATAACTGCAAAATAGGTATTAGAATAAAAAAAAAAAAACAACCTAAAGTGAATTAAATTTCGGTAATCAAAAGTTGTGTTCTGTGCTTGTCACACCAGATTTTTCGTGTCGACATATATTTAGTTTCCGCCAATATATTAGAATTCAAGATGTAAAATTTATAAACATGGGAAAGTATTTATATTTTAAGTTTAGAGATTGCGGTGTAGGTTTTAGGTGAAACATTTTAAACTGAGGTTGTGTTTATATGTGGGGTTTCACTGGGTTATGTGAGTAAAAACAAAGAATATATATTATACTCGATATATTTCGGGATAACATTATTTATATTAACATATCCATATAGGTAAGAGAAAGTAAAAAATAATAATAAAAAAAGTTAATTGAAAAATATTTACAAATTTAGTCGCTATGTATCTGAGAGATACAAATAAACCTATGGTATAGGTCAAACAGTGGAGTCTATCAATGTCAGAAACACACTAAAATGTCATCGACAACGTGGTTGGCGAATACAAGGAAGCTCGAGAACCTACCACCTAGCCCATCCTATTGGTAGACAAAAGAAGTTGGCATGTATCTCTCAGATACAACGCCACTAACGGAGTGTTAAGTAATACTTGTGATATATGACGTTGTTTTGATAACTATTTACATTAAAGTAGATAGAATTAAATTTTCTCTATTATATGGTGAATTTATATTTGAATAATTTCAAGTAAAATACAACTTACACCTTTAGTTATATTTTATGTGAATATAAGTGTCAATGAATTTGAAACAATAGAAATGGTAAATCAACCATCTGAATTATAGTGAGGGTAATACAATTTTTTTTTTAATTTATATAATTTTTATTTAATTTGTAAAAAATCTTATTTGTTTTAAATAAATTAGTTCATAATTTGCATAATTATAAACAGTAAACACAGTTAAAACATGAGTATACTTAGAGATGATAAAGCCAAGGGAAGATAATCTAATTTGGTCTTTGGACAGCTAGCTTTTGTTTCGAAAGTACAAAGTGGACTACCCGCAACAACATAGATGTCATTTTTAGTGACCGATTTAATTTAAATGGTTTGTTTGTAGATTATAATCAACATATAATCCTACCACACATTCTCACTCCATTTTCTTTAATACATTAAATACATTTCTAAAAGCAAACAGAATGAAATCCGGTTTATATAAACTAGTCACTAAACTTCATTCAAATATTAAACTCTATATACCTAAATGCAATCATCATAAAGGTGATTAAATCTCACTTCGCTCAGCAGTGCACATGTTTTAATATTATTCCGTTAAAATATATAATCTTCACATTAAATATATATTTAGTTTATTAAATTAAACTTAATACCATTGAAATATGAAATTGATTTTATAAATTTTACTGAAATTAAAAATTTTGTAATCACGAATTTAAATTTCGTTTTTCAATTAAATTAATATTATTTATTAAAAGTTTTTAAATACCTATATGATTTTATGATTAAATATGATTTTATTTTATATTTTCAAATTTTTTTATCCAACTTAAAAAAAGTTATGGAAAATTGTTTATTTTTCAGTCTCGTACTTTACTAAAAAAAAAAGACAATTTTTAGTATGATGACTTAAAATTTTCGAATAAAATATCATTTTTCAACTTCTAAAGTTTCACGAGAATGCTGAAAAAATTTCATAAAAAAGTTACGTAAAAAATAAACCAAATTTCAAGAAAAACTTTTTTATAACAAAAAAAAAAATAAATAAAATCAATCGTCGGCACATCTTGAAATTAGCGGGGATAATTGTAGAATTAGTTGAAGTTTTTTTTTTTGAGTTAAAAAAAAAAAAAATGGTCGGACTAAAATTATGGCTTTTTCAAAAAAACTGAATTATTTCATATATCCGGGCTTTTAAAATAATTTTTGTATTTTTTTCTGAAAACTATATTAAAAAAATTTTTATAAGCTTGCGGGGTTCCGAAATATCAATTTTAAAATAAGTTATAGTTATTTGAAAAAAAGAGCAGTTTTTTTTTTCAAAAAATCTAACTTTTTTTTTGTTGGGTAAAAAAATTTGAAAAAATTCTCAAAAATGTCTTTTAAGGGGTAAAAAACAGATAGAAAATTTTCAACGAAATCCGCGGGGATCAGGAAAAAAAATTGTCGATTTGGCATGGAATGACCCATATACAAATACAAAGAAGAGTTCAGAAGATGAAACAACTTTCGAAACCAAAAAGAACTCCAGAGTAAATCCTGGTCATGGCAAAAAAATATATTAATATATATTAATATTTCTTCCAGAGAAAGAAGTGTAATAACATGAAAGAGAATGTCTTAGGTATGTCTAAAGAAGAAGGTAAAGATCGCATAAAAGTATTTGCAGTTTTGGAAAGAGGTTTTTTTTAAAGCCATTTGGTATACAAATGGCTTAAATAAAATCATCGGACGGAACCCGCAACCCTTGGTATACAAAGCCAGCACGCTAACCCCCTACTCCAAGCCAAAGAAAGGGCTTTTACTAATGTTAACAGTAAAAGCGAGAAAAAAATAAACATTGTTACATTTGCGACCTACCCTGCGGGTGATCCATGCCCGTTGCCCACTACTTTAAGAAGCCCCGATCTAAAATACCGAAGAATTAAAAAAAAAAAATCAGGTTTTGCTTATTAAAATTATACAGAGTTAGAATATAAATTATATATGGATATGTTAATTATTATTTAATATAAATCTAATATTCAAATCGTTTCAGAAAAAAATTTCAAATATTTTATAGGAGTATTGTATTTCCATCAAAATCTATTTTTCTTAAGTTAGGCAATTCGCATTTAAAGCGAGGGTTCGTATAACGTCATTTAGCCTATATTGAAAAAGAGTAAAACGCGAATCTTATAAAACGGAATATTTAGTAGGGGATGATTTTTATTTCAACTTTTTAACATTCATCAATTTTGATATTTTTTTCTGAGAGAATAAAACTAAAGTTTTTTTTTATACTTGATCCTAGTATTCGGCCAAACGCAATTCATAATTATATAAGTTTTGAAATTAAGAAAAAAAAGAAACCTTTCAACATAAAAAAAAACTGTTTTTTCTTTTTCTTAAACATTTATCGGGTTTGAAAAAAAAGAGAGAGAAAACGCATGATAGAGATCAGTGAATTCAATTAAATTGAAGCAGATGTGGTCATGAGCCTATAAAATAAAAACAGTTCATTGAATGCTATCGATTGACATTGTTTATTGAATTAATACTATGCAGTCAGTCAATTGGAAAAAAAAAATCTTTCAAAACCAATAATAAAAAAAAAATTTTACAAAAGTAATCCCTGAATGAAAATAAATTACGTTACTTGATTCAAAGTCAATATTTCAATATACGTCTTTTTAATCATTTTGTTAATTCTTATTTAGTAGAAAAAATCTAATTGGAATGTTTTTGTAAATAAGGTCGGAATGCTCTCCGAAGCCGGAAAGGTAAAAAAAAAAAAAACTATCTATTTTCTTTAGATTTATAGTAAAAAGAAATATTGCATTTTTTTGTTTTTGTGAAAATGTAACAAAAGAGAAGGGTTAAATGGTGGCATACCAACAGCCGAGAAATAAAGAATAAAAAAAGAAAAAGAAATATTGCTTTGGTTTAATACCAGTCTTTAATTAAATTCAATAAATGTTTTCAGGTCTGATTTTAGGTGTAAGACATAAAGAAAGTAAAATATGAGAAAAAAAGCCTTAAAAAGATCAGGAAGTGTGCCTCGGCTCACAGTATATTATATATTTTTATATTTATTCACATTATAACATTAAAAATTGCTTGAGTCAAATTTAAGTTACGAAAATGTGCTGGCCTTGTATAACAACGGTCGCGGGTTCGGATCTCACTCAGTCCGATGATATTATTTAAGCCATTTGGATACCAAATGTATCGAAGAGAAGTTGCTGTTGATGTTATGGAATGGAAAAGAATAAGTACAGGTGCAGCAAATGAAGAGAGCCTTTGGATGCTAAATGCCGAAAAAGGAGACGTTTCGGACAAAATTTATTTGTCCATCTTCAGTCCTCGTTGGCTTATAAATTAATTAGGCACAAAGTTGTCATTGTTGTTTTGGCACGAATTTGTGCGCATGTATATTTTTTATAAAAATAGGCGAGTGTCAATGTTTCGTGAGTGTCTATAAGATAATGAAAAAAAAAGAAATAATTTCATTATCTTATAGACACTCACGAAACATTGACACTCGCCTATTTTTATAAAAATATACATGCGCACAAATTCGTGCCAAAACAACAATGACAACTTTGTGCCTAATTAATTTATAAGCCAACGAGGACTGAAGATGGACAAATAAATTTTGTCCGAAACGTCTCCTTTTTCGGCATTTAGCATCCAAAGGCTCTCTTCATTTGCTGCACCTGTACTTATTCTTTTCCATTCCATACCAAATGTATCTCTAATTGTATCGTATTAAATTAATGAGTATCGTTAATGTCTTATATGGCCTGAGTTGTCGAAAAGGCTGTATGTTTATGTATGTGAGTGCACGTGTGTATGGGAAAAAAAGTGTGAGGTGAGTGTTAGAAAAAAAAAAGTTACGAAAATATAAACTTTATTCTCCGACTTCGAAATCAAAAAAAGATAATAAAAATCGAAAAAAGATACTTTTCCTTTTAGGCTTAAAATGAACATGCCTAAAATGTGCCGATTCCGCAGTGCGGGATTGAGGCAAGAATATAAGAAGGAATTAAAAGTTGTGTTCTGTGATTTCATACAAAATTT
>JAKCPI010024358.1:0-35989 GCA_023213315.1 Euborellia annulipes
CATTTGGGCTGGAAAGCAAAAGCAGGCGGCTCACCCTTACTTTTTTCGGGTATATGAATTAATAAATATTTAATTATATAAATTTCCATTTCGCGGCTCTCATAAGCGATAATATAATATTTTTAAATATTATATATAATTTCTTATTTATTTTTATACTGTTATAAATTATATTATATATATAATTCGCTAATGTCCGTATGTCTGTCTGTCTGTCTGTCAGGCTCTATTTTGGCCACTTCCCGTTGGAATTTTGAAATGAAATTTTATATGGATAAAGAGGACCTTCTCGGGATTACAGGAAAATAATTTTCATCCCGAAATTCCTATAACTTTTTGAGTTATTAATTAGGATGTGTAGAGAAATATTTATATATTCTTTGCATTGATTTCTCCTGTGAATGTAAACAAACCCTCATAAAGGCACTGGATTGGAATACGTAGTAATAATAATTTTCTTTTCATAATTAAGAAGAAAAGGCGAGGGTGCGTCGCCGGCGGGCCGGAGCCAGCTGGGGGTCAAGGGGGGCGTCGCGGCTAGTATATAATAATATTTATAAACTATTCATTATTAAAAGATAAACAAAATTCAAACAAATGCATGAGATAGCCCTACCATCCTGCCATCTGTTGGCAATTTTTCGTATTAGTTGGGCTTTTTGCCTAAATTTTTAAGACTCCTATTGGCAAAAACAATAGCGAATAGTTTGCCTCCTTAACCGCCTTAATATTCTACTGTATATTTTGTTATTTTCATGTTTAGAGATAGAAGAGTTTTTTCCGGCCATTTCATTAATTGTTAGCGAATCACGAACCCTTAGATCATTAGCCCCCTCCCCCCCTCTTTCTCTTATTATTTAATAGAAAATTATCCATTTGATTTTTTCAATTGCTGCACGCATTTGTTGAGGCAAAGTCATTCATTCATTTGCATGCATCTCTTATATACCGTATAAGAGAAATCGTTTTATTTCTTTCTACTAGCCATTAAATCCTAATTCTTTTATACATCGTGAATGATGATAAAATAATAAATAACTATCGTACATACTGGTCGGTATGTTTCAAAAACTTTCCCCTAAATTGTTTTCTAAATTTTTATTCGATTTATTTTTACTTTCTTGTATATTAAAGTTTAGGCTTTATTGTAGAGGAAGTATTGTAATCATCAAAAAATTCAACCTTGAAGTTTTAAGAACTGCTCTGAAGTTTAAAAAAATTTTTTTGTATATGTGAAGTAGATCTTTATCAACTTTTGGAGAAAATCTGTATATAATCAAAAATAATTGTTTTGTCATATTATTCCATTATTTTTAGATGTTTTTCGACAATTGAATAGTTTTGGCATAAAAACGCCTTTTTAGAATATATACGAGAAAATCAAGAGGATATCAGTTTAAATTACACAAATGTCTCTGCTAGTTGATAATTAAAAATTATTAAAATAATTGAAAAGAAGGTTATAAAAAGAATAATTATATTCAAACGCTAATTAGTACAGGATCTAAGAGATGTAGAAGATATATAAATATACATACATAATTAACAAATAATTTTTATTTTTAAACTTTCTACTTAAATCAGAAGAAATATAATAATTGATGCACCTAATTAAATATATTTATATGTTCCTAATTATTCTGGTATTTTATTCGTTATCGAAATTTATATACAGCCTATAGAAAATTAATGTTAAGAACATTTTAAATATATTTTTATTATGTGTATCAATTTCTCCTGATGTTAATGAGAACCTGAAAGTCGACAAAAAAAATTCCGGCTGCCTTATTTAACCTAATTTTATATTAAAAGGATTCATAAAAGATTAATTTAATTTAATTTGTTTTACATTAAATTAGATAAAAAGAATAATTAAAATAGACAACAATTAAAGCCAAAGAGATTCAAACATCAATTATAAGGGATGTAGAGATATATATAAAGACTAAACAAAATATCCTATTATTAGTTGCATAGCAGATTTATAAGACTTGACACGAAACGTAAAGGGTAACGCAAACTTTCCCTTGCAATTTTATATAAATCGTTGCTAGCAAGGGGAAAGTAAATTTAATTTTTTGCCATTTTATTAGAGATATAAAGTGATATAGATCTCTGTAATATTTAATTAAATTTTATTTAAAATATCTAATATATTAATTTAGATATCTGATCTCGTTTTAATTTCCTTTCCAGACCGGTTTTCATTTCTACTTCCGAATTTTCCTGTTTTTTAACGGGCTGACACTTTTTGTAAAAAAAAAAAAAAAAAAAAAAAAAACTTTCTTCTTTAATATAATGAATGAATATAAATTTGATTTTTTTTTTTATTACTTTCTGACATTTAATATGATTAGGGGAAAATTTGAAATTGATTAAAAAAAAAAAAAGTTAAAAGATCGAGATATTGATTTTATTTTTCTTCTTATAATTGGACCCTGTTATGCATTAGTGTGTCAAGATCCAAAAAATTGAAAATTGAGTTAAGCACTGTATATTGTTTTAAATGGTATAATTAATAGTATTTTTTTATGAAATACGTCCTAAAAAAATTTATATTTAATGTTACTTGCACAATTTGCAAAAAAAAAATTATATGTAATTGTATACTTTTACCCAATGGCCTACGGCTGGAAGGGGCAAATAAATAAAAAAAAAAAAAACTTTAATGTTAATTTTCTCAAAACTCGGTAGATGGCGCTTGACACACTAATGCGTAACAGGGTCCAATTATGAGTTCAATTGTTCAAAACAATTTAAAACACCTGTTTAAGGGGGTGCAGGAGTCTAAACGTATTTTAAAAATAACTAAACTATTATAAGGGATTTTTCAATGTGTTTTTTTTTAAATGAATTAAATTCATAAGGGATGGAACAAAAAGTTATAATTTTTTTAATGATTTATTAAAAAATTATGGAAATAAATTTTTTTGTTATCAAGCTAACGCAGAAAGAAACAGAATAATTTTAAATTTTTTTTTTTTAATTCGAAAATTAATTATGTTATGTTATTATTAATAACATTTGAAAATATTTAAAGTAAGGCTTAAATGATATATTTAAAAATTATCTGTCAAATAGTTCAGCACTCTTGCAATAGATGGCAGGCTAGTCTAACAGCCGATCCCCTAATAACCTATATCTGGCCTATATTTATATATTTTTATGATAGAAATTCTTGAGTTGAATGGCTGTAGATATTCAAATTAGAAAAAAGAACGGGAACAGCAGTCAGGTTAAATAAAAAACTTTATATTTCTTTGCCGACATTTCGGATGCTAGTCACACTCAACCTGTACTAAATTTTGACAATTTTGCTTGCCCTGCGGATGAGTGTGACTAGCACCCGAAACGTCGGCAAAGAAATATAAAGTTTTTATTTAACCTGGCTGCAGTTCCCGGGAAGGCTCCCGTTCTTTTTTTCCAATTTATATTTTTATGCTTGTATAAAAGATACATAATATATAATAATATTTATAAAGTATTTATTGTTAAAAGATCAATGAAAATCAACCAAATGCATTAAATATTATTAGCTAGCATTCTGACATCTCTTGGCAAATTTTTGAATTACTTGATTTTTTTGGCATACTTTTTATGACACACGACGCCCTCTTAGCGGGAAAAACATCTACACTACAACTAAACCCCCTTAAAATCATGAAGAAGATAACAACTCTTTACCGATACGTCGAAATTCCTTTTTGTCTTGGGTTTGTAATTTTTTTTTTTATTTAGTAATTTTCACATCGCTATTGAGGAATTTTTTTTCTCTTTTGAGAGACATGATAAAGATCAGTAATTGACATCTATCCTCGTGGGCTAGTTGTTATATTTTTTTTTAAAATTTTTTCTATATAATCTAATCCGGTTGGAAAGTGTCTAGGCACGCCCTAGAGTTGCATATTGCATACAGCTGGTCGAATTAAGGTGAACTAGAGAGTATATAGATAAAAGAGAGAGAGAGAGAGAGAATTGGCGCAATGCAATCGCCAAATGCATTCAGAAAAATTTGCATTCGAACTTGAATATTGAGAGTAAATAACAACATTCTTAAATTTGCTATCTCTCTCTCTCTATTAAATATCTTTCATTTCAAAATATTAGAATTTATGATCAAACTTTAGTGTTTTATCAATGTTTATTTAATAGATCAAGTGAGAAATAAAAGAAACAAATTGAGAAAGTAAAATACTTGATTCGAAAATTTTTTTTTTTTAAATATTTTAAATTTTTCTATATATGATAAATAGAGAGAAGGTATTGTTTAATATGTTATTAATCACTATCACATACGTATAAAATAAAATTTTGAAGCAGATCTGACGCAGGGTTTCGGTAATTAATTTTTAAAAAATTGAAATTTAACATGTAGTTTATGGGGAATGTCGACGAAACGCACACATATCGAATTATATAGCCACCTCTGCAATAGATACAAAAACAAAAAAACTTACATTTTATCAATTCACTTCCGAGGAATACGTTAAACGTAAAATCAAAAGTTTCAGCAGAAATCTTTTAAAGATATTTTAATAAGAAAGTCAAAAAATTCTCCAAAATGACAGTCGCCAATATTTAAAAATGAGACTCAGACCAGTCTGGCAACGTCGCATAAAATAATACTCTTTTCTCGCTGTCAGTTACATTATTTTTCCATTTGACGATATTTTTTTCTCGCAAATTGTCCATTGTGTTTAAACTGATTTGCATTAATCATTGTAATATATTAAATAAAATAAAATTGAGGGCTTTTAAGATTTAAAATAAATAGCAGATGAATGCAATGTTGCCAGATCTATATTACGTGAAAAACTGCTCAAGTCAAAAGTCATTCATTTATTATTTTTGGTAATTAAATTATTAACTTTATCCAATGATTGGTCACAGCTAAATTATAATAATGAATTTCAGCATTCAAATTTTTCATTTTATTAAAAAAAAAATTTGATTCTATTTTGACTTACGGGATACTATCCGAACAACCTTATATAAAAAAAGACATAGAATTTCCATGAAGATTAAGAGACATGAGAGAGAAAAGTATCGTGTATTTCAGTGTTTCCCAAACTGTGCGCCGCGGCACCCAAGGCTATTCTCTTGGGGCGCCGTGAAAATTTTCCTATACAAAATATTATAGCCTATTAATAAAGTTCAAAGTAAGAAGTTTTAATTATTTATTAAATACAATTGCAAACATAAAAGGTATAGATATATCAAGGCGTATCTGAATTCGAAATGAAGAAAAACTAATACATAGTAAGATTAGATTTTGCCCTGAGATTTGACATGGTACGCCGCGGAAAAATTCTGATATATTCAGGACTCCCGGAACCGAAAAATTTTGGGAACCCCTGGTAAATTTCATTCGTTGATTAATTATTTAAGGGGCCTCGGGAGCGAAAGTTTTACGCATGTTTTTCCCGCTAAGATGGCGTTGTGTGTCATAAAAGTAAGCCCAAAAAATCAAGTAATTCAAAAATTTGCCAAGAGATGTCAGAATGGTAGCTAATAATATTTAATGCATTTGGTTGATTTTCATTGATCTTTTAACAATAAATTCTTTATAAATGTTATTATATATTATGTATCTTTTATAAAAGTATAAAAATATATAAATAGGGGCTAATAAGGGATCGGCTGTTAGACTAGCCTGCCATCTATTGCAAGAATGCTGAACTAATTTGACAGTTGAATTTTAAATAAATCATCTAAGCTTATTTTAAAAATTTCTTAATTAATATGTGATTAATAATAACAATAATTTCATTTTTAAATTTAAAAAAAAATTAAAGATTATTGGGACAGATTGTTTTTTTGTATTTGTTTGATAACAAAAAAATTAATTACGATAATTTTTTGATAAAATGTAGTTATTTACGAAATTTTAATCTTAAAAAAAGAAAAAAGCGAGATAGTAGTGTATACTATATTTATTATTATAAAATTCCTTCTTGACATTTATTCATATTAATAAATTATTCTTGCAATTAAAGTGCTTAAATAAAAAAATTAACACAGGCACTACAGACACAATAAAGAAATAAATAAAATTTAACTTTTAATTAATTTCACTCTCTTTCTATACAATCAGATAAATATCTAGTAAAAGTGATTTAGAATAAAAAAAAAAATAGATCTAGTTGACCGATTGAGAGGGATTGGGTTCGATGCTCTAAAGCCTCGGGACAATCAGAATGGCGCACCTGCTGATCTCATTTTAAATATCACCACAAAACGCAAAAGGGGACGACAAAAAAAAAAAAAAAATGAAGAGAATATTTTAATTGAGCTAAATGCTTCTTTTTTTATTCATAAAAGGAATGCTGCCACTTTCCCCTCTCTATAAACACAAAAGACATCAGATAGATGATCTAATTGCTGGCCCAAAAATATATTTGTGCCCGGTGCCCCGGAAAGGCTGGAGTTCCTGGGTCCCATTCCCGGGGACCAAGGGGCGCTTGGCCCCACCAACATAAAGCATATCGATACCTGGAAATTAAAAGATCGTAAAGGACAAAATAGCAAAATGAATTGTATATATGAAAATTAGCAGGTGTAAGTAGGGATGAAACGATACCACTGAGGTATCGATACTTTTACTCGATACTGGTATCGGTCGCAAAGTATCGAGTACCTACTCGGTATCGATTGAAAAGTATCGATACTTACTCGTATCGGTCAATTTTTTCGTACAATTAAAGATAAGCAAAAACTTTGCAGCCAGGAGATTAAATAAAAAACGTTTATTTAATTTCTATTTGCTGACGTTTCGGTCGTCAATCACGACCATCATCGGAGACCTCCGAGGAGCAAGTATATGATAATATTTTTGTACATATCAAAGTAAAAATAAATTATATATTTTTAATTGCAATGAATATTAAAATACCTAAAATCGTGTATAATTGACCTGATGAAGGTCGTGATTGGAGACCGAAACGTCGACAAATAGAAATTAAATAAAAGTTTTTTATTTAATCTTTCACTGTACAAACCATTTCATTGCAAATAAGAACAAATGTAGGTAAATGTTCCTCCAACTTAACTAATCATCGCGTAAGTGAACCGAGTATCGATACGAGTATTTTTGACCGATACTTACTTGGTACTCGATTCCAAAGTATCGATTCTAAAAGTACTTGGTATCGAAAGAAAAGTATCGAGTAAGTACTTGTATTTACTCGTATCGTTTTATCCCTAGGTGTAAGGGACATTAAAATAAAATATAAGGACGTAAAGGGCAAGCTATTTTCGCTCATTTTGTCAAAAAGGTTTAGAAATTCTGTGAAGAAGCGTCTTCCAAAGACTAAAAGAGTATTAAAGATTTTTTTTTTTTTTTAAACTCTCACTCTTTTTTCTCATTCACACTCACACATCCATTCACACAGTCTTTTCGGCAACTTAGGCCATATAACTTTGAAGATCGTTATATATATATGATAATATCTATTGGGGGTCCAGGCATTTTTATTTAAGTCATTCATCGATTGTACCCTAAGAGGGGCTAATAAGCCCTATGTAGTACATGGACTATAATAAATTTAAAAAAAATAAAAAAATACTTCACTTTATTGTCAAACCAGGGCCGATGTTTCGGTCGCATATGGGACCATCTTCAGGGCCAGGTTAATGTCTGAAAATATATATCCTCGCCAAGTTATATTGGGCATACCCAATTGTTATAGAGATGCGTTATCTCACAATTATTTTCCTTAGATGCCGAAAAAGAATTTAAAACAAGGATGAGTTTTATTTTTTTTTCTTTTTTTTTTTTTTTTTTTTTTTTTTTTTTAAAACATTCACACTTTTTTCTCATTCACACTCACACTCACACACACATTCACACAGTCTTTTCGGCAACTCAGGCCATTTAAGACTTTAAACGATATCCGTTATTGATAATATAGACATATTAGGGGTCCAGGCATTCTTATTTAAGCCATTTGGTATCCAAATGGCTTAAATAAAATCATCGGACTGCCTGGGGTCCGAACCCGCGACGTTTGGTATACGAGGTTAGCACGTTAACCTCTACACCAAACCCCGAGGGCATTTTTTTTTCTTACTTTGCATATATATCGTTTAAGTGCTATTTAGTCTTTAAATACCTTTAAATTTATCTTATGTTATTTATTTTTTTTGGAAAAAATTTGACCAATTTTCGTTTATCAAAGACAGCTAAAGGATGTTTTTTATATATAGGGGGAGAGGGCGGGACATTGGGACACGAGGCACATTGGGACATTCGAATTTTAGCTTTACTAAATATGCCTATTTTATTATAGAAAATGTTTTTTTAATAAAATGGGTACTTAATGCACCCTAACGGTCAAAGAGTACAACTCGAACTTTATATTTAGTAGAGCTAAAATTCGAATGTCCAAATGTGCCTTGTGTCCCAAAGTCCCCCCACTCACCCCTATTTAAAATAAATAAATTTTGTATTTCTAGACACCATGAATCTTTAAAATAAAATTCTTTATTTAAAAAAAAAAATCTGTCATGTAGTTGTAGAGTTAATGCATTAAAAAGGAAAAGTTGAAATTAAATCTCACAATTATTATTCAATAATTAATCATATTTTTATTAATTTAATTTTCATATTTAATTAAATAGAGAATATCGTTTAAATATTTATTTAAAAAATTTATACATTTTGGTTCTGTCTAGGCCTTTTTACTTTCTCGTATAGAGAAAGTTATGTAATCGTAAAAAAATTCGACTTCGAGATTTTGATGTTTCTCCACGTTTTAGACCTCCCTGAGTCCAAAAAAACCATTTTTGGCATTATGTCTGTGTGTGTGTGTGTGTGTGTGTGTGTGTGTGTGTGTGTGTGTGTGTGTGTGTGTGTGTGTGTGGGTGTGTGAACACGATTGCTTAAAAACCAAAGCAGCTAGATCGATGAAATTTGGTATATGCTCCTTACACTAAAATTGTAGATTTCTATCAACTTTTGGAGTAAATACGTCACTTGGAAGTAGTACTTTACTTAAAAAGTTTTTTCAAAAATTTTGAAATTTTCAATTTTTTTGTTATATTATGATAAAATACTCAATTTTAAAAAGCTTTTATTCTTTGACATTTTTACGAAAACTGAATAGTTTTTGTAATAATCACAGAAGAAATAGAAAATATTCGTTAATTTTGATAAAAAATCAAAACAAAATCATACAGGTGTCATTAAAAAAAGGGCAAATATAAACAAATTCATTTGTTTCACAAATTCATTTGTTTATATTTACCCTTTTTTAATGACACCTGTATGATTTTGTTTTGATTTTTTATCAAAATTAACGAATATTTTCTATTTCTTCTGTGATTATTTCAAAAACTATTCAGTTTTCGTAAAAATGTCAAAGAATAAAAGCTTTTTAAAATTGAGTATTTTATCATAATATAACAAAAAAAAATTGAAAATTTCAAAATTTTTGAAAAAACTTTTTAAGTAAAGTACTACTTCCAAGTGACGTATTTACTCCAAAAGTTGATAGAAATCTACAATTTTAGTGTAAGGAGCATATACCAAATTTCATCGATCTAGCTGCTTTGGTTTTTAAGCAATCGTGTTCACACACACCCAGACGTAATTCCAAAAGAATATACGAGAAAGTCTCGGGGAAGTCAATCCCCATATTTTTTAAAATAAATTTTCAGACGCATGCGTAGAGTAAGAAAAACATAATAAAATTTCTCCTGTCTTATTAGTCATGTCAAAAATAAATTTATTTTAAATATTAAATCAAGAAACTTGATTAAAAAAAAAATAAATAAATAAATAAAAGGAAATTTTACGTTCATTACTTCAATATAATTGAGTAAAACATGATCTTATTTTTTTTTTCCTTTTTGTTTTTTTTTTTTACCCTTTCATTTATTTATTAATAAAATAGTGTTGTCTTTCTGCCAATTAAAGGAGACAAATTAGGGTGAAAGTCCGAAAAATGCGAGACCAAATGCTTTAAAAAAAAAAAAAAAAAAATTAGAGAAAGTGTCAGTGATAGGAGGAGGCTCTAAAATGTCCTTCTCCGTTCAAGAAATTAATTCGTGCGCGTCCGATTGGACTTAATCAAAAGAAAACCAAGAGACGAACGTTTATCCCTGCTTAAGCTGCAAATTTTATTTAATCCCACTAAAATTAAATTTTAATAAACTTAATCGAAGGAACAGGATGTATTCGCCGCTCGTGGATCTAGGTGAGTAAATTTTGGTATATATATATGAAATATATATAATTTTTTTAAATAAAATTACAGTTTTCAATCATAATTTTATTTTATTTCAGCTTTTCTTGGCCAACGGACGCGTATTACGTTTCGACTCTCTTATTGAGTCATCCTCAGGGCCTACAATAACAAATACAAGAATGATGATTATCTTGTTATGTTCAAGTCCATTATGTAATTTTACAATTTATACTTATTCAAAATCGAGATGATTTTTTGTTATTTTTTATTTAAAATATGTTAATGAATATAATTTTAATTCTATTATAAGTGTTTCTTATTAATATCAATATTTTATTAATCAATTAATTCTTTAAAAACATTATTTACCTCAAAAAGGTGATAGGTTAAATTATTAACAAATTACAAATTCTTTATTTATTTTAAAAAATATAGAGATCTTTGTTTACATATTTCCAAAAGTGCCTACCTAATTGACAAAATTTGAAAAGTTGAGATTTTAATTGCATGTTGTTGGCACAACTGAAAAACACATTTGAAATTAGTTTTACAGTGAAAAAAAAGTTGATAAATCCTATTTAAAATAAATCCTGAAAATCGAATTCAAATTCAAACAGGACCTAGTTTGCATTTCATTCCATTTCCAAAACTGTCTTGTTGCAAATAAACAAATACTGTTCGAAAACTACTTGCTTGCTAACATAAAGATGGCGCCTTTCATGAAGTCATTTCCAAAACTTGCTAATTGCAATGAATACCCACATAGCACTGTAACCAAAAATCGGACATTTCGACGCCGCAGGGACGTTCTGCGATGTCCCAAAGTTGCAGCATCGTCCCTTCGACGTCTAAATGTCCGCTTTTTGGTTGCAGTGCTATGTGGGTAATAGCTTCCACAAAATTGTATATTTTGGTAAACTGGAGGACATTCTATAGTGCAAAACTATATTTTTACAATTTTTTTTTTTAACATTCACACTTTTTTCTCACTCACACTCACACACACATTCACACAGTCTTTTCGGCAACATAGGCCATTTAAGACTTCATACGATAACCGTTGTAATTAATATATATATATTGGGGGTTCAGGCATTTCTATTTAAGCCATCTGGTATCCAAATGCCTTATATAAAATCATCGGACTGCCTGGGTCCGAACCCGCGACGTTTGGTATAGGAGGTTAGCACGCTACCTACTACACCAAACTCGGGGGCATTTTTACAATTTTTAATTATGATTCTTGTTGGCTAATCTGAATTTTATTTTGTTTTGCTATGTTGAATGAAACTGACCAATTGCATTTTTTTTTTTTTATTTGCTCCGGTACTTGGTTTTACACCATTTTCCCTATATTACAATTTTTTATTTTTTTTCTCTCTGTCCGACCGTCAAGCATTGATAAAAAAAAAAGAATAGGAAGACCATTGAGAAAAATACATATATAGCAAAAAAATAAGAATAAAGCAAAAAATGAATATAGCAGAAAATAAATACGTAGCAAAAACCTTTATAAAAAATAAATATATAAATAAAGAATTATATATATCATGTGTTGGTCCATGAGGTAATTATGAAAAACATATAACCAAGTATTTATTAATTTAAATAAGCGAAAAATGTAGGTACCGCCGGGAGTTGCACCACGGATCTTGTCGATTTACGCTCAACATGCCCTACTGTTGGACCACAGTACGCACTCGCTTATTTAAATTATGATAGATCGCTGATTTCAGTCTAAATATATAGTTAAGAACATTGATAAAAAAAAAAATATATCTATAATAAGAATCCTGATAAAAATACATATATAGTAAAAACATTACAAAAAATAGATCTATAGTAAAAACATCACTATCAACAAAAAAAACCAGTATCTATAAGTAAATATTTCCTGATAACATTAATATCAAATCTGAATGGGGTTGGGTGCACTGGAGCTTTAAACTATTATTTTTGATGACAAATAAAACTGAGACAACTGTTTGATGAGATTTTCTGTCGGGTGGGTGAGTATATTTCTGTAGATAGGTGGTCGGGATCGTAATTCTTGTTGTATATTTTTTGTTAAGGTTAAGCGATTCTGTTTATAAATTGCATTTACAGTGTCAAAACTTGCTAATTGCAAAAGCTCCAAGGTGTGTCTGTGTCCAATTCCAAAACCATCTAATTACAAAAACTTTTCCAAAAGTGCCTAGTTGACTATCAAACTGGTATATAGAAAATAATCTTGTAAATTGTGTTCGTAATCTATTTACAGATTTTACAAACATAACAGTCATATATTAAACTCTTGAGTTTAATAAAACACAGGTTTTTCTCGTTTCCTGAAAATATGTTCCCGATGTAACTAGACACTTTTGGAAATGGACGGCTCAAATTTTTTCCTTCGAACACAACCGTTCCCAATCAGGCTTCTTGTTTTTCTATCATCCCATTGATTGGCATGTACAGTGAGCGCCACAATTAAGTCCCTACCTGATAGCTTTAGCCATAAGTATATGGTGTATAGTGAAATAATTTTATGCCCAGTTGCACCAACTAGTCTCAGATCTTGACTTGGTCAAGTCCGTCTTGAACTCAAGTCTCAGCTTGAGATTTAAAACGTTGCACCAATGAATCTTCAAATGATCTTACCCAAGCTGCCTTTAAGAAAAAACAACATCTGGCAACCTCGCATTTTTGTTACAAATTAGCCACTAGGCGGCACTGCAAAACAACAAAAAACATATTTGCTAACCAAAATCTGACCAAAATAAAAATAAATAAATAAATAATCAGCTTAATCTGTTTTATCAAATTCTGTCAACAAAAAAATATTAACAAATTTTAATAAGTGAAGTATTTCTAGGTCCTCCTTCATTGGGGAATAAAAAAAGAGAAAAATTTTCATAATATATTTTTCTAGACAAACTATTGAATGAAATGGTACAAAAAAACACAAACAAATTGTAAGTTAATCTACAGTATTTTTTTTAATTTAAAATAAATAAATTTACTTACTTTTTGTTTGACGTTTTTCTGCCACTTCAATTCAATCAACTTTTAAATCTATTATTTTTAATATCTATTTAAAATATTTAATATAATATATTATATTTTTAATAATGGGTTTATTTAATTAATAAACAAATTAATAATTTAATTTAGGCTAATATTTTAATTTAATATATTAATAAATTTAACAGTAAAAATATATTTAATATATTTATTTAAAATCATATTGAATTTTGACAGATATATTTTGAAAATACGAGGTTATGTTCAAAACCTTCTCTGTCAATTATAACATTATGCAAACATCAAAATCTTCACCTCCGATCAGCTCCATCCACACCAATATTCACGTTTTCTATTAATATCTTGAAGTAAAAACCAATTTATAGCGATTAAAAACAGTTTAAACTTTTACACACCGTCTATGGTTCAACAAATTTTATTTCGAATTTTTTATATATAATATAAATATACCTGGTAAATTTTTTAAAAATTCTTGACAGGCAGTATGAAAATATAATTTTTTTTTAAATAATAACAATAAGATTGATTAATTTAAAAAAAAATATATATTCTAAGGGATTATATAGATAGTTGAATAGATAAAATGTCACAATTCTCCTTTTAGGTTACGAATTCAGGCTGAGAGGGACTTAAGTCGCCAAATTTGACTACTTGAGATGTAAGCTCAAAATCAGGACTTAAGTTCGTATTAAATGTTGGTGCAACACTCTAAGTTCAAATGTAAGATGTAAGACGATCTTGAGACTTGAGATATGTTGGTGCAACTGGGCATTAATGACCGAAAAGGTAAAACGTAAAATCTAGTACAGATGATTTTATTTTATCTTTACAAATTTAAAATTATTTCACCATTTACCATATACTATATGCTATCAGGTGGGGACTTAATTGTGGCGCTCACTGTACATAGGGAAAAAATTTAAGATTTAAACTTTCGACCGTTGAAACATTTTGTAAATTAAAATTAAATTTAGGGAAACAATTTATTAAAAAAACCTTATCGTTTTTGAATAAAAATTTAAAAGATATCAAAAGTAATGCGAGAAATAAAGAATTAATACAAATATTTTTTCAACTTGCTAGATAGATCACTTCGTGTATTCGTCTTTTGATGATGAATCTGTGAGTTAATTTACCCAATATCGACGTCCACTTTAATTAATTAATTTATATTTATAATTGTAGAAAAATAATTGTGAAATATAAATTATTTTAATTTTTAAGTCTTAATTGAAAAAAAGTTATTACCCTAGTCGACCTTTTGCGCCTAACGTCCATTGAACGCAACCACACCGACAACGTCATCAGCCTCTAATCGAGTATTCGTTAAAAAGAATGTTAAACCATTAATCCTGTCATTTTAATACTTTTCTTTTAAAAAACTTAAAAACTTTTTTTTTATTTCTTAATCACGATTTAGTTATAAATTTTCATTAACCTTTCAACAAGATAACAAAACAAAATAAAGCAACAAATTTTATTATCACTATTTCCTTCCCCCCCCCTTCTTTATAATTTTTTTTTTTTTTAATCGTGAAAAATCGTGTAAAAATTCCGATACCGTTAGAAATGATAGGCCTATTGAAAAGAAAAAAAAAAGAAATAAATAAATGTATATATATATTGTGTGTGTGTGTTGGTAGGTGAATAATTCAAAGGTTTTTCACACTAAAATGCCAAACAACAACATGTAGATAATTTTAGAATTACGTAGCTACTTTATAAATAAAATATTTATTTCTTGGGAATTTTTTATTTATTTTTTTTCATTGATAAAGTTATTTTATTTTTCAATGAAATAATTATCGAAGTAGAGCCAAGGACGGAGGGGGTAAAGGGGGTAATCACCCCACATTTTTTTGGGTATTAAGGTTGTTCGGACATTAAAGCACTTTAATGGATTAAAAGCTAATTTTTTTTAATGTTATTAATCACTATCACATACGTATAAAATAAAATTTTGAAGCAGATCTGACGCAGGGTTATCGTGTAATTAATTTTAAAAAAAATTGAAATTTAACATGTAGTCTATGGGGAATGTCGACGAAACGCACACATATCGAATTATATAGCCACCTCTGCAATAGATACAAAAACAAAAACTTACATTTTATCAATTCACTTCCGAGGAATACGTTAAAAATAAAATCAAAAGTTTCTGCCGAACGCTTCTTAAAGATATTTTAACAAGAAAGTCAAAAAATTCTCCAAAATGACAGTCGCCAATATTTAAAAATAAGGGATTGAGACTCAGATTAGTCCGGCAACGTCGCATAAAATAATACTCTTTTCTCGCTGTCAGTTACATTTTTTTTCCATTTTACGATATTTTTTCTCGCAAATCGTCCATTGTGTTTAAAGTGATTTGCATTAATCATTGTAATATATTAAATAAAATAAAATTGAAGGCTTTTAAGATTTAAAATAGATAGTTGATGAATGCAATGTTGCCAGTTCTATATTACGTGAAAAACTGCTCAAGTCAAAAGTCATTCATTTATTATTTTTGGTAATTAAGTTATTAACTTAATACAATTATAAACTATGATAGGTCACGACTAAATTATAATAAGGAATTTTGACATTCAAATTTTTCATTTTATTAAAAAAAAATTCAAATTCTATTATGACTTACGAGGTACTATCCGAACAACCTTAAATTTTATTTTTAGCCTAATATAAAATTTTAAAAATTTGATTTGACTATATAGAATTTTTAACATGAATCCAATACTTTCTCTATTTATTAACATATATATAGAGGTAAGAGAAAGTAAAAACGAATCTAAACAGGCAATATTTTCTTTTCTATTTTCCAAATTTTTTACATTTTTATCTATATAGATAAAAATAAACTTAGGCTATATTTTAGTTTTATTATATATATAAAAAAAAATTAATTTTTATTTGAAGTACTTATACTTTTTTTTAAGTATACCTGGTGTATTATTATGTCACTGTTTCTAATTATCGATAGCGATTTAAATTATTTACTTTTATTTATTTTTCTTCCCTTTCTGGCTAAAAAGTCATTACGAAATTTTTTATACACACCTCCACTTATCTTAATAAAAACTATCATTATACTATTTTGTGTTATGTATTCTATTATAAATCAATATCTATATAATGAATACGGAAAACATAGCAACCAAGGGATTAAATAAAAAAATCTGGTGGGACTAGTCACACACAAGCAAGATGAATTTATTGTTATTATTAATCACAAATTAATTAAGAAATTTTTAAAATAAGCTTAGATGATTTATTTAAAAAGCAACTGTTAAATTAGTTCAGCATTCTTGCAATAGATGGCAGGCTAGTCTAACAGCCGATCCCCTAATAGCCTATATTTATATATTTTTATGCTTTTATAAAAGATACTTAATATATAATAACATTTATTGTTAAAAGATCAATGAAAATCAACCAAATGCATTAAATATTATTAGCTACCATTCTGACATCTCTTGGCAAATTTTTGAATTATTTGATTTTTTGGGCATACTTTTTATGACACACAACGCCATCTTATCGGGAAAAACATGCGTAACACCTTCGCTCCTGTTCCGCCTTAAAAGAGCAAAACGTGACGTCACATTGGCCTGAGAAGAAAGAAATTAATAGAATTAATGAAAGCTGAACGATTTTAAGAGCAAGCAGCCTTCTTTAGACTATTAGATTACCCACCCACCCTGCATGCTAACGTTTCTGATTACCTGATCTCTTTCATTGGGCATTAGGTAGCTATGAAACATGATAAGGGATTGTTTACGATGAGTTTTTTTTTATTCTATCATCGATTATAAAGAAAAGGGGGCGCTTTTTGAATAACAAATTGTTCACCCTGTCAGTTTTGTTCTTTATTAGAAGAAATTCGATCAACCCTGAAATACTAATTAATAATACACCCCCTCCCCCTCTCCTCTGTCTCGGAAACTAAAAGAGCTAGCTTTTGACCAAATTATCTCAGAAGACAGAGGAGTCCAAACTACGGCCTGCGGGACAAACCCGGCCCGATAATAATTTTAACTGGTCCGCGGGATGATTTTGATTTTTCAAGTCGAAAATTGCCCTCGGGGTTTGGTGTAGAGGTTAGCGTGCTAACCTCGTATACCAAAAGTCGCGGGTTCGGACCCCAGGCAGTCCGATGATTTTATTTAAGCCATTTGGATACCAAATGAACGTTTACATGACAGCAAATATCTTAATAATAACTGAGAAACTGTATCTCAGGTATTTTTGTCACGGGACGTTTTAGGCCTTCGTAGCAGCACAAGATATCATCCAATTTTCATTTTTAAAAAAATTCAGGTTATTGGCTTGTTAGTTATAACGCGTAACAAGTTTTCGGCATACGCGAGAGAAAAATCATACTTCTTAGCTTCACCCATATAGACCTAATACTAGATTCATTGAAAAAAACCTTTTAAATTATTATTTCAAACAAAATTTTTCCTACAAGAAATTAGGGTCCGACCGAAACAAGATTTTCAGCCGAAACCGAATTTCGGCCACAATCTTAGTTTCGGCCGAAACCGTAACCAAAACCTAATATTCGGTCGGCTCCTACAAGAAATACAGTGTTTACAAAATAAGAATATGTCCTCGGGCTTGGCCTAGTTGGTAGCGCGCACCTGCCTTGTATAGGCTACCAAGGGTCGGGGGTTCGGATCCCAGGCAGTCCGATGATTTTATTTAAGCCATTTGGATACCAAATGGCTTAAATAAGAATGCCTGGACCCCAGTAGATATATATTCATAATAACGGTTATCCTATAAAGTCTTATATGGCCTAAGTTGCTGAAAAGACTGTGTGTATGTGTGTGTGAATGGGAAAAAAGTGTGAGTGTTTAAGAAAAAAAAAAAAGAAAAAAATTATTTTTCAATATTATTATGAAAATTTTTTGTAATAACGACTAGGCTTACTTGTAATCTTTTTCACTTTGTATTGTAAAATGCCGCCCAGATAAAGGGGCGGGCAAGCCATTACGGGAAATTTATTTTCATCCCGAAATAACTATAACTTTTTGAGTTATTAATTCCTAAAGTTACGATTTCTCCCATAGGAAATTTATAGAGAAACATTTATGTATTCTTTGCATTGATGTATTCTATGAATGTAAAGCAGGCACTGGATTGGAATATAGTAATGATATTTTTTTTTCATAATTAAAAAAAGGCGGGGTCCGCCACAGGCGGGTCCGAGCCAGTTAAGGGGGGTCGAAGCCAGCAGAAGGCGGGCACCGCGACTAGTAGTAATTAAATTGCTACTAACCCTGGAAGGTGAAACAGGTCATTCGGATACTAAGGTCGACGCAATTGGGTTCAGCATCTAGTGCCAATATAAAGTCAATTAAATCACTATAATCAGAATTTATCTCATTTAATAAAGTACTAAAAAAAAATTGTTGTTGTTGTAGGCCTAGTTGTTGTTGTTAGAAAAATTAAAATTGAATTAAATTGCTACTAAAAATATTTTGAAAAGTCATAGAGCAAGCATCATTTTTTTTTTTCTTCATTCAAAGTATTCATTACTTCATCAATCACTAATTTGAAAGGTGGAAAATTATTAATACATTACGCGTCATAAAAAGTATGTTCAGAAACCTTAATTTGGCTAATAAATTTCGGTTATAAATAAATAAAACAAGAGAGTTTCTCTTAATTTATTATTCGCAATTTTCGTTTGTCGGGTGTGTCGTGTTAAAGAAAAAAAAATAAAGAGGAAGAGATATTCTTTCTTTCTTATTATGCGAGTTGTACCTTCTCTTACCTATATATATGTAAAATATTGAATATATCGGCGGAAACAAAAAAAATCAAGTAATTCAAAAATTTGCCAAGAGATGTCAGAATGGTAGCTAATAATATTTTAATGCATTTGGTTGATTTTCATTGATCTTTTAACAATAAATTGTTATTATATATTATGTATCTTTTATAAAAGCATAAAAATATATAAATATAGGCTATTAGGGGATCGGCTGTTAGACTAGCCTGCCATCTATTGCAAGAATGCTGAACTAATTTGACAGTTGATTTTTAAATAAATCATCTAAGCTTATTTTAAAAATTTCTTAATTAATATGTGATTAATAATAACAATAAATTCATTTTTAAATTTTAAAAAAATTAAAGATTATTGGGACAGATTGTTTTTTTGTATTTGCTTGATAACAAAAAAATTAACCTGCCATCTTTTGCAAAATTGCTGAACTATTTGACAGATAATTTTCTATTTTAATTCAAACATTTATTACAAGCTTCCAATTGGCTTCAATTATTTCAATAAAAGAAAATTAAAATTTATATTATTTAATTAATTAAAATTTTTTTTTTTTAACTCTGAAACTACTTGACGGATTTTTACTTTTTTATTTAGAGACATATCAAAAACTAAAGATTCAATTTACAAATTTTATTCATCTTTATTATACAAGATGTCACAGTACCGAATTCCAGGCTAAGTAGTTGACCTTTTTTTTCCCCGTCAATAAATCATCTTTGTTTTTTTCGACGGGACAATAGGACCGGCATTTCTTATTGGTATTAAATGTGTCGCTATTCCAGGTCATATACGTATTCAGATGAGCAGGTTTTTTTTTTTCTTTTTTATTCACGCTCACAGGTGAAATGAACTTTAGAAAATATCACATTTTCCAAATTCATATTCAAATTTTAATTAAAATGCTACGCAGCAGCTGCTACTCGATTTGTTGTTAGAATGTTTTTTTTATTTTTTATCGTCAATTTTGCTTTTAAATTATTTACAATGTGTGAACATTCCATTAGTATGACAATTTGTGCATTTAGAATGAGAAAACAAAATGAATTAAAGTATTTGACAACATATTCAGCATTTTGCGAATAAAAGTATTAAATATAAATTGAGACAGATAAAAGCTCTTAAAAGTTTTTCCTTTTTATAGAATCCCCACACCTGAGCCATGATTACGACTGCATTGAAGTCTTGAAGCTTAGAAGTAATATATTATATTTATTTAGAAAAACCTTAGGGATCAAACTGCCCCATAAACTAAATCAGAAATTAGTGAGATCCCCCTTTCAAAAATAAACTCCTTGGTGATCCATCATATGCAATGCACTCCCCCCCCCCTACGTAAAGTGAATCTGAAACAATAATAAAAAAAAAACATCATTCAAGCAGGATTTGTTTCAGAACATTTCCTTTTTATTATAAAAAAAGAAATTGAAAATTTCGAAATTTCTGAAAAAACTTATTAGGTAAAGTACTACTTCCAAGTGACGTATTTACTCCAAAAGTTGATAGAAATCTACAATTTTAGTGTAAGGAGCATATACCAAATTTCATCGATCTAGCTGCTTTGGTTTTTAAGCAATCGTGTTCACACACACACACACACATAATGCCCAAAATGGTATTTTTGTTCCCATTATGTTGACGTTTCGGTCCCGGTCGGGACCATCCTCAGAACTAATGTACATAAGAAGAGACAAAGAGATTAGCATCGGTAACACATTATCAATTATAAATTATAAAATTTTTTTCTTAGAGTACAATCATATTTTAGAATATATTTTTTTTACAAGGCTCTTATAAATATATACAAGAATTTTTAAGAAAATTTTATATTCATATCTCCTCAATTTCTATGAATGATATATAGATCTATATGATTGGATTATATAATTTATACATATTTAACACCCATTTGGTAACTATAAAAAAATTTTTTTAAAAATTCTTGTATTATATTTATAAGAGCCTTGTAAAAAAAAATATATTCTAAAATATGATTGTACTCTAAGACGAAAAAAGAAAAAAAAAAATTTATAATTTATAATTGATAATGTTTTCCCGATGCTAATCTCTTTGTCTCTTCTTATGTACATTAGTTCTGAGGATGGTCCCGACCCGGACCGAAACGTCAACATAATGGGAATAAAAATAATGAAATAGGCTATAACTAGCTGCTAATTTTTTCTTCTTCTTCTTCTCACCTATCCTGATTGAACTACCAGCTATAACAAGGGCGGATCCAGAGGTGTTTCTCGGGGGGGGGGTTTTTTGGGTAAATTTTTTTTTTTTTAATATTTTGGAATTACCCCCTTTACCCCCCCCCCCTTGTATCCGCCCTTGAGCTATAAGCCCTACGTATCTAGATGGTATTTTTGGACTCAGGGAGATCTAAAACGTGGAGAAACATCAAAATCTCCAAGTCGAATTTTTTTACGATTACAATACTTTCTCTTTATATTCTATACGAGAAAGTAAAAAGATTCTTAGTGAACAAATTAGGCCTATTATATACATATTATGAAGCGTGAAGATTTTTATTAATAAATCATTAAAAAAAAAAAAAAAATGATCTGATTTGATTTAATAAAAGAATATCTTTGTTGTTGTTGTTGTTGGTGTGCACTAATTTATGGATACAATTTTTCTTTTTTTTTTTTTTACGGTCATTTTAACAAGTGGCAAAAGAGCAATATATAATTCCTTATCGATTTATGTTCTTTAGAGTGTGAACTTGAAATTTGAATAAGAATGACTATTAGCCTACTACTACCTGTTTGATGGATGTGTAATGAAGAGAAATCCTACATAATAGTATTATATATCTTCTACATCCCTATTTTGTGTTAATTGAGCTTTAAATAGGGTTACCGTAATTTATTTAGGCCAGATCCAGTCAGACGACTTCTGAGGAATCTTGGGGGTATGAAAAAAGAAATTTTATTTTATTTATTATACGGTGTTTCGAGCTGCTTCGCTCATTGCCGGGGTTGAGTACATTCTGAGATACAATTTGATACATAGCAGTATTATTATTATTATTATTATTATTATTGGTTATTATAGGGCGCCTCAGCTACTAGGGCCATTTGCGCCACCTCTAATAAGTCCCACAACTAGACACAAACTAGACACATACTTCAGAGTCTCATACTCAAAAAACTTGAGCAAACCAATCAACAAAAAAAAGAAAAAAAAAATGCATAAATAAATAAATAAATAAAAAATAAATAAATAAGTAAAATAAATAAATAAAAAATAAACAAATAAGTAAAATAAATAAATAAATAAACAAGCAAAATAAATAAATAAGCAAAATAAATAAATAAATAAATGACTAGAAACGATGGAAGACAATACCAATTGCACAACCTACTCACTACAATATCACAGGCATTATCACAGCAAAAAAGCCCCGCTGTCTCACGTCCTGTAATATAGTTCAATTTCCCTCAGAAAACTTAGGATCTTTGTATACTCAGTAGAATTGCCAAGTATCTCCCCAAGGGTCTTACCACTCAAACCGCACCTGCTCCTAGACGCCCTATATTCAGAGCATTCCACCAACACATGTTTCACGTCAATTTTGGCATTACACGTAAGACACCATGGAGAGAACTCGCCCCTGATACATAGCAGTACAAAATTATTACAATTCTTTTCAATATACCAGTTAAATGACATTTTTAATTACAAATCTTCTCCCTTATCTTTAAAAAAAATTCGACATTTTATTCATTAACTATAAATGATCTGATTTTCAATATTTGTTCATAGAGGTTACATACATATTTTATCGCACTAATTTCAGGGGGGAAAAGTTCATTTATTCCTTCTCGGTTCCCGCTCAATCGACCGTCGGGGCGCAGCCCGTCGTATACCGGGCATTCCCATAGGATATGTTGAAGATTTTCCTCTTTCCCCCTATTACAGATAGCGCAGATCGAATTAGGGTCTATTTTATGTGCATGCCCCTCTACGAAAAAATGCATCACCCTCTCATTAGTGGTTCTCAATTGGTGAATCCTTCTTCTTGTTTCCAGTGACAAAGAGAGAGTCACAATTCAGTTTGCCCGGTGTTAATATTCCTGTAGAGGGGGCAGTATTTAGAGCTGTTTGCCCTCTCAACATCTCTATTACAAAAATATCTTTGAAGGTCACCAGTCAAGGGTTGGATGTTTGCCCTTAAAAGATTCCCATCCTGTTTTCTCCATAGGTCCTTCCTTCCAATGGTGCAGAACAGATCCTTAACCTAGGATGCTCAGTTGTACCTCCTCTCTACCCCCTCCGCTTCACTTAGTGCCAACATTCTTTGGTAGCAGATTTTTGGTAATCTGTCCGGCCCCATCTTCATTACTTTACTCAGCCAGACCAGGGTACGTTTAAAAACATGTAATCAATTTTGGTTGCTGGAATTCGCATCTGATTACATAACCTGGCGTTGTTCTGTCTGAATGAAAAAGAAATTAGGCACTGAAATTTGCGTTTTTAACTATCCTGAGACGCAGGGGCGGACTAAGGTCTAGGCAACCTAGGCTCGTGCCTAGGACCCGTAATTTTCGGGGCCCGCAAATTAGGAAAAAAAATATTTCGATTTGACAGAATAATTAGGTTCCGCAAAGAAAAATTTCGTGTCCATAAAAAAAAAGGTAAAATGAGAGGGAAAAAAAAATTTCCACTGTGCGACCAGTCACACCAGATTTTTTTTTTTAGTAAATTAAAAAATAAATATTTTATGCCCAATCGCACCGCACAATTTAAGTATAACTTAAAATAAAGTATCAGCAACATGGCAACGTTGTAAATTTTAGGGATATTCTGCTGATTTATTTGTGATTTAATATTATAAGACTTAAACGATACTGTTATTTATTAATAAATATATATTGGGGGTCCTGACATCTTTATTCACGCCATTTGGGTCTTGAAACATGATTTTATTTTCAATCAGAGAACGTGTTATCTTAGCAACGAACGTGGTTAGCAACGGATGACAATGGAAGTTTGTTAAATTTCATACTTAACCCCCAAATATTTAAGCCCTCGATTTCGGGGGCTTAGCAATGACTTAAGCTAAAAAACAATATTGATAATATAATATTAATTAACTAATAATAATACATTTTTTGGATTCGATTTCGATTTTTCTTATAAAAAACATGAACAATATGAACTATATTTTCGAGGATGATCTATATTATATTAGAGGAGGGTCTGTCGGTCCATCCGTCTGTCACGCTCTGACCAACTTCCCGTTGGAATTTTGAAACGAAATTTTCCAGTCTTATATTAGTAGAGCTGTGTTTTTCAATCTTTTTGAATTTACAGGTTGAAAAATTCTGGCGATTCTCTTGGTTCATGACCGACAAAAAGATTGTAAATCAAAAGACTATGTAAGTTATATGATTTTCTCTATTTTGGTACCTATTTCCCTTCTCCATGAAATTATGTTTTTATTATCGTGTAGAACTTTGCCCTTTTCCTTTTGCCGCCTACCCTCCGTGTAGGACTTCGCCACCCCCTAGGGGTCCCGATCCACAGATTGAAAAAAACTGTTATAGAGTGACAGATCGTTATTAATATTTATATATAGTAGCCTATATATAAAATTGCTATTAATTAATCAAAAATCATGAAAATTAATATTTTATTTCTGATTTTCTCATTTTTCTGAAATTAATATTTATAAACAATATGTATTTAATTTAGTTTATTTAGCTAAAAATAAATCACCAGAATATCACTAAAATTTACAACGTTGCCAGGTTGTTGATACTTAATTTTAAGTCATACTTAAAGTGTGCGGTGCGATTGGGCATTAATGATTGATTTTTAATAGAAAAGAAAAATTGAGAGTATTGATTTTAATCTCATCTAAATAACGTATTTGAAAGTGTCTTTTTCGGTCCACTTCACTTCAGTAATTTATTTAATATAGCCTAAAATAAAAAAAATAAAAATTTCACATATTTTTAAACCGAACACTAGACTAATTTAAATATAATAGACTTCATTTCTCTTTCCCAAGATAATATCTTAGATGTATAGTACGTGCATATACTAAATATTATTGTCTTGATTTATTTATTTATTTTTTCTGATTCAGAAATAAATAAATCATTTTTAGAAAGAAATCTTATGTAAATAACAAGGAATTGATTTGAATTAAAAAAATAAAAAAAAAAGTTAATTGTCATTATAACGCTTGAATTCAAATTTCTCTCTTATTATTTTATAATAGCTACCGCCCCCCTTGGACTTACGTTATTGTCTAATTTTTTTTTTTTTCAATCTATATTCCTTTCCTTTTTTAGGATAGCTGCTAATTATTCCTTCGGCGGGCTTGGCCCCCCTGGACCTCCCACCGCCTGCGGCGGACCATCGCCTTTTCTCAATTGTGAAAAGAAAATATATATATTTTTTTTTTTTCTCTCCCCCCCCAAAGAAAATTATTATTACTATGTATTCCAATCCAGTGCCTGCTTGAGGATTTGCTTACATTCATAGAATACACAAATGCAAAGAATATATAAATATTTCTCTATATATTTCCTATGGGAGAAATCGTAACTTTAGGAATTAATAACTCAAAAAGTTATAGGAATTTTCGAAACCCGAGTATTTTTTTTTTCATGGACTCTTCATAGCGTCTTTTATAAAAATTATATACAAAATTTTGTTTTAAAATTCTAACGGGAAGTTGGTCAAACAGAGCGTGACAGTATTATATATATTAATATATATATCTAGATATTAATAAATAAATAAAAAAGTTTTTTTTTAATTATTGGCATTTAATTTTTAACAATAGTTTCACACGGACGAGATTCAAACTCGAGATTTCGCGTTTACAAAATATGAACTCTACCAATCTAGCCACCGAGGCTTTTCGGAATATGAGAGAGACATGCTGGCAAATCTTTAAAAATTTTTTTTTTCTTTAGCCGAATGGTTGAGAAACGCATTTTCTCGCTTTAAAAGAATTTGTTTTTCATTAAGTAGGCCCTACTACACATAAAAAAATTTCCATTCAAATCGGTGAGGGGAAGGCCATGCACTCCCCTTGTTAAATGACTACCAAAAAATGGCATCCGATGCCGAAAAAGACCTTAAATAAAAAAAAAAAAAAAATTCTCAATGACTTAATCTCGCAATTGTTATTATATAAATTAAAAATTTAATTATTAATTTTTTTATTTAATTGGTCGTAAAGAGTATAGAGAAATATTATAATTAAATGAATATTTATTTGAATGATTTAATTAATAACTTTTAATAATAATTAATTGAATATTTTTTTTATTGGCTAAGAAGACCCAATTAAAATAAATATATAAAAGACAAAATTCTTAATTGAAATTCAGAAATCAATTGACGGATTTTTATAAGATTTTTTTTTTTTTACTATAATTAATTTGAGAGAATATAGAAAAATTTAATACTGTATATATCTTTAATAATGGAATAATAATTTAATTTTAACGTATTATTATGCTGGTTCGGATATACCTTAATAACTTATGAATCAATTAAGTGTTCGATAAATACACCGTTGTCATATGGTATTTATCGAACACTTAATTGATTCATAAGTTATTAAGGTATGAAAAATTATAATTTTTAAAATATCAAAATGGACTATATACAATGAGTAGATGTTTGATATAAAAACTTTTATAATTTTTGAAAATAAATTTTAAAATTGTGTAGTAATAATAATATACTCTATGTACAAAAATTGTTAATCTAAATGTAATAAGACAAAAATAATGATGATTGCATCGAACTGATACTTGTACTTACAAGACAGTTGACCAATAATAACTAACATCAGCCCTCGGGGCTTGGTGTAGAGGTAAGCGTGCTAACCTCGTATACCAAAAGTCGCGGGTTCGGACCCTAGGCAGACCAATGATTTAAATTTAGGCCATTTGGATACCAAATAGCTTAAATAACCAATAAAGTAGTAAGTGACTGATGATTTATACACAATGGAAGGGAGCAGGAGCAGCCAAAAAAACAAAACTTCTGATATTACTACAATTACCGAAACGTCTCGGATACCAAATGGCTTAAATAAGAATGCCTGGGCCCTCAATAGGTATATTTTCATAATAACGGTTATCGTAAAAAGTCTTAAAAGACTGTGTGAATGGGAAAAAAGTGTGAATTTTATAAAAATAAATAAATAAATAAAAACAACCTTTTTATAATTTTTTTTGGCCGAACATCCGTCGTTGACGAAGAAGCTGTAAATGTCAATTTAATTTTAACGTTTCCTTTGTAGCACATAAAGTCCAAATTTTCAAGTTTTTTTTTCCTAGTCAAAATTAATTTTAAGATGATGATTTTAAAAAGCAAAATTTGATTTTTTTTTTTATTAAGAATTTAAAGCAACATTTACATGTATATGATTGTCATATAAATGTCTGCTCGTGATTTTTGACAACTCTATAACCGAAAAGGGTTAAAGACCGAGAGCCGAATTAATTGATAAAAGGTCCATAAAACGTTTTCCGTTGCACAATGTTGTTTTGTTGCCTGAATCCTTTCACTCTCTAGATGAGATGATGATGATGCATTCAATTTGCCAGCCAGCATCCGCACTGTACCGTTAGAGGAATAGGTACACACAATGCCGTTGCATGTAACGGGGCGCCCGATGCAATTACACACCATCTGATATGTTAATCGAAATCGCTATTTTAAATAGGTCATTGGTTTAGGGGGCGGGCGGGCGGGGGGGGGGGGGGCTATATTCCCATCATTAACGCTCTGGGAAAAGGAATACGTATTATGTAATGCACTAAATTTCTAATATAATCAATTTACATATAGCGTAGATGGTTTAAAAAAAATAATTTTGTTGTTCTATTTAATTAAACGCCGTTTGGGCTTGACGTTAAAATAAAATTGGGAACGGCGACTTCATCCAGGATCGTAAATTTAACAATCGAAACGCTTTATTCAGTACAAACAAAATATATTTTCAGATTTCAACCATCTTTAAAAGAGAGTCTGTAAAAATTTGTTGATGCATTACAAAGAGATTAACGACAAAATATTATCTAATGATGACATATCTATAGTATGCGTGCATCCACATAGAGATCCAGATCTTTTTTTTTTATACACAATAACATTTATGGCCGGTTGCTGCCAAGGGCGGATCCAGAGGTGTTTCTGGGGGGAGGGGGGGGTAATCTGGTGTGACTGGTCGCACAGCACACATTTTTTTCTTAATTTCGGTAATTTAAAGGCGCATTCTGTACTTGTTTGCCAGAATATAAGTACAAATCAACGTTTTAACTATTAATTTTTAAATTTTTACGTTAAAAATAAATTAAAAAGTATTTTTTTCAAATCTCAGGGGGGTAATTAACCCCTTTGCCCCTCCCCCCCCTTGTATCCGCCCTTGGTTGCTGCATTTCTAGTAAACTAGCAACCTTATCCGACCGATAGAAAAAAAATAAAATAAATAAATAAAGGAAACATTTATTATATAAATTATTTAAGAAAATTATTTTGTTTTTATTTAGAAAAAACCCACACGTTTTCCCATTCACACACACATACACACTGTCTTTTCGGCAACTTACGTCATTTAAGACTTTAAACGGTTATTTGTAAATATATCAATTGGGGGTCCAGGCATTCTTATTTAAGCCATTTTGCATCCAAATGGTTTAAATAAAATCATCAGACTGCCTGGGATCCAAACCCTCGACCTTTGGTATACAAGGCAGGGGCGCTACCAACTACTCCAAGTCCGAGGGCCAAATTAATTTTTTTAAAGGGGTTGGAGAGTAATAACCAGCAAATTTATAGCTCCACCTGACGTCCTTTTATTTGGCAGATATTTCGATGCGTAGAACACACATCATCTTCAGTGCCGCGAGGATATAGTAGGTGGGCTTAGTCTATTTATATCAAATGCCTTAGAGAAGGCACCTCCGTTATGTATAACGCCCCTAAGGCATTTGATATAAATAGACAAAGCCCACCTACTATATCCTCGCGGCACTGAAGATGATGTGTGTCCTACGCATCGAAATATCTGCCAAATAAAAGGACGTCAGGTGGAGCTATAAATTTGCTGGTTATTACTCTCCAACCCCTTTACTCTACTCATCCCAGCCTGATATTCAAACTAAATTAATTTTTTTTTTTAACAAAAATTTCAAAATGTCCAAAACAATAAATAAACAAACCTTGTGTTCCTAATTTCACCCAGCTCCGGGTTTAGCGTAGGTAGCGTGCCCACCTCCTATACAAAAGGTCGCGGGTTCGGACCCCTGGCAGTCCGATGATTTTATTTAAGCCATTTGGATACCAGATGGCTTAAATAGAAATACCTGAACCCCAAATAAATATATATTATTAAATAACGGTTATCATAAAGTCTCATAAGGCCTAAGTTGCCGTAAAGACTGTGTGAATGTGTGTTTGAGTGTGAGTGTGAATGTAAAAAAAAAAATAATAATAATAATAATTTCACCCATTGTTAAGCCTTATATCGAACTTTGAGTCTTAGCAAGTTAACTATGATCTAGTCTCTTATTTAATCATATGATTAGCTAAACTGGATTTGCTCAGAGGCCCACATCTTGGGGGTACGTGGATGGCGACCACGAGCTGCCCTAGCTCGGACTGGCAGTACTTCTGTTCTTTGCATGTCAGTCTCTTCCCTTCTATATTTTCAGACCGTGCGACGGGCCGGCCCGCCTGTTCTATTCCTTCCCGGTCGCAAAAACCCTTGAATGACAATTTCCCCCGACCCCGCACTGCGGGAATAATCAGGCGAAGAAAGAAGAAGATTAGCTTAACTTGATGTGGAAAGACTCGAAAGCCATAGTCAATTAGCTTATACGAGGGATAGTTAGTTAATTAGAACTGAAGCAACCACCCATATTCTCTGTTAATCTATTCGTTTATGATTTTTTTTTTTTTTAAATATTTTAAAAAACATGTGAGACATCGAAACATACTGACCTGCGACATCTGTTGGCCTTTTTTCAAACCATTTCAATCATATTGTACATTTCTCATGTCATATATCTATAAATACATATAGGGTATGTATGTAAACTCATTTTATTTTTTTGTTTTTGATTATACAATTAATAAAGAATTCTAAAATTGTTAAAAAATAAAAAAAAATAAAGAAACTAAAAATTTGAAATAGTTTAAAAAAAAGATCGTCAGATGTCAGTATGTTTCGATCACATAAAATATTTTTTTTTTTTAAATAAATCATAAACGAATTGACTCTCGGAGAATAATTGTTATGCATTGATGGCGTTATGTATAGAAAGAGATCTGGAGATCTTTGTGGGTGCACGCACACGTTTAGCTATATCATCATTAGACAATTACAGTAGGTCTATATCACCTGCTGATAATACTGAGTGGCGTAAATGCAATTTTTGAGTTAAGCCTAACATTCACACTTTTTTCTCATTCACACAGTCTTTTCGGCAACTTAGGCCATTTAAGACTTTACGATAAGCGTTATATATGATAATATCTATTTTGGGTCCAGGCATTTCTATTTAAGCCATCTAGTATCCAAATGGCTAAAATAAAATCATCGGACTGTCTGGAGTCCGAACCCGCGACCCTTGGCATAGTAGGCTAGCGCGCTACCAACTAGACCAAGCCAGCAAACGTTAAAACGTCTTCTCTTTTGAGTGGCAAAGTGGCGGAAATATATTTCCATTCTTTGCTATTGATTCTGGCCTATTCATTTGTTGCAAATGTATTTGTTTATAAAACTTTCAAACACTTTTTTTCGAATTGTTGAATTTCGGACTTTCGCAACTCAGCATTCTCACCAGGCGATATAAAATATCGTGAAAAAAAAAACAAGAAGAAAATATTGCCAGTTTCTTTATTGAGATTCAGCTCACTGCTAACTTTTTGATCTTAGTTTTGGACCATCATCAGAGCTGGGGCTGTGTCAAAAAGGCATATTACATACTTATACAGCCCCAGCTCTGATGATGGTCCAAACCTAAGATCGAAACATTAGCCGTGGGCTGAATTTCAAAAAAAGAAACTACAGTGGCTGCATTTTCTTCTTGTTTTTTTTTCATCTCTTTCAACATCTACTCAACTCTCTCTCTTCTATAGGTACTATCATGGGCAATGCTCTGCGGAATTAAAATCAATTATCCCACCCAATGCAACACAAGGGAGGCATCGTCGCAGCATCCCTATGCTCTTCATCTCTCAACTAACAGAACTAGTCAATTCCATTCTTCCTTTGTCCAGTGATTGGAACAAGCTCCCTGCGTCTGTCTATCTTCCCCAAAACCTACAAGCTTCAGGCTTTCAAGTCTAATCTTAACTTTTCCCGCAGTTGAGTTCCCCTTATATGCTTCTCCTATTTCTTTAATTATATTCTTCCTGGTTGCATGTGACCACTGGTCTTCGGACCTTATGCACCCATTACAAAAAAAAAAAAAAAATAAATAAATAAACAGTCTTACATCCCCCTGTTACATGTTGTTAATCTCTTTATACTATCTCTACAAAATTAACAGAACCTCTTATTACTACGGCACGGGGGTTGAAATCTGTTTCTCTAAAGAGAAAAAATAAGATGCATTTTTTTATCGATTAAATCAGATCTTTCAACCCTACATGCTTGTTTCTTTCATCATTATACACTGTTAAAAATTTTCAAGAAAACTTCATATACAAGTCTGTTACATAAACTGTTTATGAATATATATGAGAAAGTTCAATTTGTTGCCAACCAAACAAATTTCTTGTATATTTTAAAATTAATTATAATATTTTGGTAAAAATTGTTAATTTTAATTTTAATTTTTATAGCTATTTAGTTGAATTATTTATAAAAATTATTTAATTAGAATGTTTTTAATATACTTACATAAATATTTAAATAGTTTAGAGCGCGAATTTCAAACCAGAATTTAATAAATTTAGATTTGTGAAATAAATTTTAAAAGAATAATTTCAAGTTTCCTTAAAATAATTATAAAATAATATTAATAAAAATTCCTTGAGGTAGTCGAGTTATTTGAGAACGTTTAGACCAGTGATTCTCAACTTGTCGCGGTACACTTTTAACGATTTCAAAATTTGGCGGCACACAAAGAAAAAGATAAGTTTAAAAAGTTGGTAATTTGTTCATAAACTTTTATATTAATTTTATTTCATATCCTGGGTATATTAAAATTAAACCATGAAAGTATATGAAAAATGATTGAAAATTCATATTTTTTTTTAACAGTGTAATTTAAAAAAATTTTGGACAGAAAACAATCACGTGATCTCTAATATATGAGGCGAGAACTCTACCTCTGCAGTTACAGGTTAGGAGATAATTGTTTGTTTATTTCTCAATATTTTCTCAAGATATTCGTTTTTCCTCAAAGGGCTGAGAAAATTGATATATTAATGAAATCTACGATGAAATAAACTGAGATTCGAAACGAAGGTCAACTTGAGTTTAATGTTTAATATCACAGGAAGGTGTAATTTCTCTAAAATACCTTTCACTGATTATCATATTTTTATATTATCTGGCCTTTGAAGTGTGTGAAGTGATAAATGCAAAAAAAAAAAGGAGCGGGGGGGGGGGGGGGAGGAATTTGCAATTCCTCTCCTACTTAGTGTCAAAATGAACGATTTTCACTCTAGCGAAAAATGGGATTAGCCAATCGAAATTCATACTTCCGAGATTAGATTTTTAAATATTTCTAAAAATTTAAGAAACTGCCTTTAAAAATTTGATTAGGCAAATAAATAAATAAGTAATCACAGAATATGCCTATTTAAAGAAAAAATAAAAGTTTAGCCTTCTGGTATGGTGAGGGAGGGAGAAAAGTAAAATAATTCCAAAGCAAAAGTTGCCCCTTAAAACAAAGAGATGTAGAAGGAATATAGCTAGCTATATTATGAAGTTATCAATCAAGACGACAAAGATTCTCAGAGATAGATAAGAAAAATTTATAATAATATTTATTGATAGAAGTAATTATAATAAATATTGCAAAAAAGTCATTCATTTCATTTAATAGATAAGAAATAAACCTGAAATTAATTAACTAACCTATTTGACATTGTCGTTCTTGTTTTAATTTTTTTAAATAAATATATTCATTCAAATCTTCGAATAAAAATAAATAGAAATGCAATTCGATATATATTTAATTATTTAAATTAAATGATTTGTTTAAAATTAATATAAAAAGAATAGATAATAAACAACAATTAAATTCAAAGAGACTCAAACACCATTTAAACAAAATCAAAGAGATGTAGGCCTAGAGAGGTTATCAACACGTTTACGACATTTCGTTGATTTAAGAATTAATCTTATTAATTTTTGTGAAAATATTTGAATCGCCATATTTTTTGACGTTGATAATTTGACAATTGAATTCTTCAAATAAAAATTAAGTAAGTAATCTCTATATATATAATTCTTCCGTGTTTGATTAATTATTTTTTAAATCTTAAATTAAATAACATTTATCAAAGAATTCTATTTCCTTATTATTTTATTTTTTAAAGTTTTTTGGACTTATAAAATAATACTTTAATTTTACTATTAAACAAGCAATGTTCGTTTGTTTATTTGTAAGCTATCAGTTCTCGAAAACGGCTGTAACGATTTTTTTTTCAAATTTTAAATATATACTAGCCCATGACCCGTGGCTCTGAGAGAAGACATTAGCTTTTCGTGCCTAGGGTCCTGGGTTCGCTTCCCGACCCAAGCAAGAAAAATTTGTTTCATTTGAATTTGCTACCAATCATTTGAAATAAACAGGGATGGGTTCAAAATGGCCTTAAATGCCGAAAAAAGGTCTTAAATAAAATTTAAAAAAATAAATAAATATATATATATAGCCTACTATTTTCGGTACGAAAATGATATTGTGCTAAGTCTCTTGTTTAGGAAAATTCGGGTACTAGTACTTATTAATAACTAACTATTAACTAGTACTTATTAATAAATAATGCACTTTTTAGTTTATTCCAATTTTCTTGAAATTCCCTTTAATGATTTATTTCAAATTTTAAATAAATAAATACTATTACCGGGAAAGAAAACAAAGTACCATTGATGTCGTCTTTGGAAAACCTCAAGTACTAATACTTTACTAATGTACTCTTTTAGTTTTTTCAATTTTCTCAAAATTTGCTTTAAAGATTTCTTTCAAATATTAAATATTTTCTATGTATACAATTCAAATTATGGTCTTTGGGAAACTTGGAGTAATAGTACTTTTTTGTTTTTTCCAATTAAATAAAAAAATAAAAACGATCAAGCTCCAGTTCGGTTTATAAGTATCATATTTACGAAATATATGATCCAGGCACATTTTATATACAATATATTTCAATATTAATCGGACTACCTGAGATCTGAATCCGCACATTTAGCTTTTAAGTAACGAATAAAGAAAAGAGCGATTGCAGCTACGTTTAATTCGTTTATTAATCACTTCAAGCCGACGTTTCGGTTCAGATTCCGCGACCATCCTCAGGGCTGAAGTGTGTCAATAAAAAGTCGAATGGCGCAATATTTATTCCCATTTAATAAGAACCGTAGTCAAGGTTAGAATGTTTTGTAAGGTTATCAAATAATGTCATTATCTCTAACCCCTCAGATGAAAATAATAGAACATGTCTTCTTAGTCTCTCCTGATATACTAGATTTCGTAAAATGAAATTCAATTTCAAGAGGACAATCTTTCTCCAATGATGTTTTAATCAACCAAGAGAAAATTAGAAATTTATTCATAAAATTTTTTAATATCTTCTGTGTGATTGTGATTTGTGTATATTTTATTATAGCTATTAAAAAGGTGTGTGACTAGCCAAATAGACAAGGTCCTCTTAGATGATGAAATTTTCTACACGGAGAGAGAGAGAGGGGAGGGAGGGGGAGGGGGAAGGGGTAGGCAGTGTGTGGAGGGGGTCTGATTGACCCTTCCAAATAATATATTATATTATTATATAATATCAGAATTTATATCAGAGAGCATTCATTAGTTGTAGGAAAATCTTTCAAAGAGTAAAAATATTTTCAATTTACATTTTTTGTTTTAATTATACGTGTACTTTTTAGATATTTAATTGACGGTAATACTAATATTAATCCTTCTTCTAGAGTTTCGGAATTAGCGAAATCCTTCTTCAAGGCAAAGGATTTTTTTTATTATTATTCGACATAAATGGATGAAAAAATCCTACTACTCCGATTGAAATCGTATTTTTTTCTTCTATAAAAAAGCGGGATTTAATTCATTTTTGTAGAAGGAATCAAACAAGTCAGGCTTGACGTTTCGGCCCTCTTCGGCTCTTTACAAAGAATTATCAGAAATATATGCATGGATAATAAATAATTTAGTATTCAGAAAAAGAAAGAATTAAAAAAAATTAAATTAAAATATTTTATTTAATTTTTCATCTAGAGCCTAAGGTTGATAGCTTTCTTTATTATTTATCAACCATTTTTTCATGCAATAGAGAGAAATAATAATTTCTTTACATATTACCGTTTATTACTTTTATTTTACCTAATTTATTTTATTTAAAACTTGTTAAAATTTTTCTATAATTTTGTCAATTTTGGGCGAGATGATGCAAGAGATGAAGCCATTTAGTGGCCAAAACTTTTACCCCACTTTATTAATAAATTATAATTTTTCAGTGTATTTTTAAAATTCTTAATAAATAGTTTTCATTTTTTTTTTGATTGTGCCTTACTTACCCCAAATGAAGACAAAAATTTCCTTTACAATTTTTTGAATATAAATTCATTTTTGAGTTTTAGGATTTATATGAAATTGTCAACTTGTTTATGATTATTTTTCTTTTTCTCTTCATTGTCCTGTCTATGTTGAATCAATTTTTCTTCTTGATTTGTTTACTAACTGCTATATATATTTATATATCTCTCTACATCCCTGGAATTATTTGGAGTTCTCTTTGTTTTTATCATTAAAATGTTTATTTA
>JAKCPI010024360.1:0-25075 GCA_023213315.1 Euborellia annulipes
AAAAACTGAACAATTACATCAGTAAAGTGCTAGTACTCTTTGGCCGATTTTGATCAAAAGCTTATTTTCACGTCCTAGGTGACTGTCTAACTTAAATATAAAATTTCAACCTCCTAGCTCAATTCCTTGATGCTTAAAATTGTACACAGACAGACCATGTCGCGAAAACCACTTTTTTCGATTCAGGGGACCTCAAAACGTGTATATCCATCAAAATCTCGACATCGAATTTTTGACATGAATCCAATACTTTCTCTCTATATATATTAACACATATATAGAGGTAATAGAAAGTAAAAATGTATTTAAAATTTGAATTTTTTGAATTCTATAATCTTATTAACAAATTATTATTATTTTTTTGGGTGGGGGTACCTCCTGAGGGGGGGGGGGGGGCGCCAATCAATGTAGTCTGAACAAAAGTCCAGAAATAATAACTAGAAATGAACGCAGAAGAAGTTAGAGTTAGAAAATGATGTAACTTCCCGGGGTGCCGGTAGATGGCTACTATGTATGATCTATTCGACACAAGCTGGTGTGACTGAGAACATCACACAACTAGAGAGAGTGTCTCAGTTACACCAGGTTGTTTTTTTTTCTCTCTTAACGCCCTATAGACTTATTAATTAATTATTTATTAGATCAGTAGTGTATGTTAGTTGGTTTTATTAAGTGTTTACTTAGCTTTCCGTAACTACATTTTGGTTAGTCGATTGTCGATTAATAGCAACTTTGCAGTTCCCAGTAACTACTACTACGCCCCCTCCTGTTAAAGTTCAACCCGGAAACTCTCTCTCCAATTTTGAGAAAATTTAGTTAACTCAAGCACAGAGAGAGAGAGAGAGAGAGAGAGAAGAATACAACAACATAGAGTAGAGAACAGCCGTTAAGATGACTATCAAAACGGGATGCAATATCGGAATAATCGAAGCTCTCTCTCCTCTCAGATACAAAAGCCGCCGCCGTGACGTTATCAGTGTCTCTGTCTCTCTGGTGGTGCTAACACTTAGTTATTCTTTTTTTTTTTTAACTGAATTAGATTTTGCAAGAGAATAGAAGCCTTCCATTTCCCAATTGGGCGATTCATTCGTGTTTTCTTAATTAAGCACCATTTAGAAGAACATTTTATAGAAAAAAATAATCCCTTCATGATTATTTTAGATAATTGTTTAAATTAAAAAAATGAGAGAAAATTTTCATATTAAGCTTAAATAGAATTGAAATTTAGGACAATGGAGAGTCGGCTTTTAGGGCCGGTAGTTTCACCCTCAAATTTCTAGCTATCCACACTCAAGAAATATAACTAGCTATCCTTCGGATAAGCTAGTTGATTATGACCAGTGGCGTCATTTGGAGGCATTTGCCCCCCCCCCCAAGGGCTCTGATTTTTTAAAATTTTATATTATTGTAAATAAAATACTACAAAATACATCTACGAGTATACAAACTGTACAAAATTAAACAATAAATTAAATTAAATGTTTTGGCCAAAATTTTTGTACCCATTTGTAAGTAAATGGTTTAAAGAAAAAAAATCTGGTGTGACTGGCGCACAGCACACAACTTTCTCTTACCTTCGGTAATCGAAAGTTGTGTACTGTGCTTGTCACACCAGATTTTTTTGTGTCGACATGTATTTAGTTTCCGACAGTAGGATACAATTGAATTCAAGATGTAAAATTTATAAGTATGGGAAAATATTTATATTTTGTTACCATGGCAACCATTTCTCCTATCTTCCCTATGAAATACAAGAGTAAAGTGGTCTTCAGAAGATTTCAATCACAAAATGAGAATATACATTTTAAGAGAATCTAAAAAATAATTGATTTTTGAATTTTAAAAAAAAATCGTTGGAGCAAATTTTGAGAAAATCGAAAAAAACTGAAAAAGTGCATCAGTAAAGTACTAGTACTCTTTGGCCGATTTTGTTCAAAAGCTTCGTGTCACGTCCCATGGGGGTACCTAACTTAAATATAAAATTTCAACCTCCTAGCTCTTTTCGTTCTTGAGATATTTTGTTCCACAGACACACACACACAGACAGACAGACCATGTCGCGAAAACCACTTTTTTGGATTCAGGGGGCCTCAAAACGTGAAGATCCATCAAAATCTCGACATCGAATTTTTGACATGAATCCAATACTTTCTCTCTATATATATATTACATATATACATAGGTAAGAGAAAGTAAAAAATGTTTGTCTCCCCAAGAAAAAATTTGCCCCCCCCAAGCAAAAGTTGAAATGACGCCACTGATTATGACTTTGCCATCTGGTTAAGGTAATCATATGATTGAATAAGAGCCCAGTTAGTTAGTTAATTAAGTTAACTTTAATTTTTAAATAATTTGACTTTCTCTTACCTATGTATATATGTAATATATATATATATATATATATATAGAGTAAGTATTGGATTCATGTCAAAAATTCGATGTCGAGATTTTGTTAAATATACACGTTTTGAGTTCCCTGAATGTTTTTTGCAACATGGTCTGTCTGTGTGGTGCTTTTGAACAAAATATCTCAAAAACGAAAAGAACTAGGAAGTTGAAATTTTATATTTAAATTAGGTACCCCCCTAGGACAGAAAACGAAGCTTTTAAACAAAATCGGCCAAAGAGTACTAGTACTTACCTGATGCACTTTTTCAGTTTTTTCGATTTTCTCAAAATTTGCTCCAACGATTTTGTTTAAAATTTAAAAATCAATTATTTTTTAGATGCTCTTTAATATTTATATTCTCATTTTGCCATTGAAATCTTCAGAAAACCACTTTACTCTTGTACTTCATAGAAAAGATAGGAGAAATGGTTGACATGGTATCAAAATATAAATATTTTCCCATACTAATAAATTTTACATCTTGAATTCTAAAATTTTGGCGGAAACTAAATATATGTCGACACGCAAAATCTGGTGTGACAAGCACAGAACACAACTTTCGATTACCGAAGGTAAGAGAAAGTTGTGTGCTGTGCGCCAGTCACACCAGATTTTTACTTTTTATATTAGAAGCTAAAAAAAAGATAATATCCAAAAAAAATAGTATTTTATTTATTTTTTTATTTGATGGCCACATCAGTTCTATTTCAATCAATTTTTCATTTTCATTATTTAAGATGAAAATGTTCCTGAGGGATTTTTTTTTCACTCTCTCTCTCTCTCTCTCTCTCATTCTAACGATAATAAAAACCTAAACAGGTTAGAATATAATTAAAAAATAATTTATAAGCATTTAATAAGAGAAGCCCTTTATAATAGCAAAATGATTACACCCCTCCTCTCTCTCTCTCTGCAATTCCCATTTTCCCATCCCAATTTAATTACATCTGTCGGGCCGATAAGGATGTTTTGTCGCGCGGCGGCGGCGGTGGCACAAAAAAAAAAAGTTGATAAGAGATGAGTCTTTTGTAGCCGAATGATTGTCATGTCCTCTTGTTCGAATAAAAAGGCTGTTGGCAGGGGGGAGGGGGGGGGGGGGGCCCTTTTTCTGGCACGTGGCCGCACCACACCTCCCAGGGCTCTAAAGATAAAACGCCTCTGCCCCTGGAGGTTATCTAATTGTTAATAGGAGCATGGACATGTATAGACCGGATCTAATAGAAATTGATGAGATCAAATCAAGCTATTCTTTGAACACAGAACAAAATCCCTTTTTTTTCTAAATGGGTAAATTAAAAAAAGGGCATTTTCTTCACTCCTTTTAAAGTGAGGAAAATTAATTTTTATCAGGTCATTCAAATTTTGATTTCTCACGCCTCGATGATGACAAAATTTTAAGTGTGGTTATTCTATTTTCCCACATTATTATATGCTTAGACACTCTGCACTCCTCCCCATTTGACTATTCTAGAATAGTCAGAAGCGTATTTGACCACAAGGGCTCTGATAATACTCACTTTTTTCTCATTCACACTCACACTCACGCACACATTCACACAGTCTTTTCGACAACTCAGGCCATATAAGACTTTAAAAGATAACTGTTATTATGAAGATATATATATCGGGGTCCAGGCATTCTTATTTAAGCCATTTGGTATCCACATGGCTTAAATAAAATCATCGGATTACCTGGGGGTCCGAACCCGCGACCCTTGGTATAGAGAGGCCAGCACGCTAACCCCTACACCAAGACCGAAGGCAAAAAAAAAGTTCAAAATATATCACGGTTTCTGGGTTTAAAGGATTTTTTCATGAAATAAAAATGTTTATTGAGATGATGGCTGAACTATTAACAAATACGAGTAGGATGGCAGCTTTGACTATCGATTGTCCTGAGCAGGGCGCGATTTGCGTCCGAAATGTCGGCAATCGAAATAAAATTAGATAAAGATTGATTAAATTTTTGTCTGATTTCTTTCCTGGCTGCCAACCTAGTCGTATCTGTAAAAATATTTATTTAATTATTATTATTATTTGAAATTATTATCGGGATCCCCGTTTATTTACCTGAGGTGCTTCCGTGCACGAAGACACACACCTCAAACCCAACCGGCCTCGGGTCGTAGCCATCTACCGGCAAAAGTTACATTATTTCCTATCTCTCTAACTCCTCCTCCTGCGTTTATTTTCTAGCTAGTGAACTAATCCTCATTTCTGGTTCCACCCGGTTCCTTTTATCCAACCTCTTCTATGTTAGGGAGGATGTCCTAGTTGAGGAGGGACTCCCTCAGCACCAACTCCTTTCGAAGAATGCATCACTGAGAGGGAACCTTCTTTACCTCTCTTCCACAGGACGGTATGTCAAAGCAACTCCCTCTCCCCGTAGAGTTGTCTGAGGGCTATTGTGAAGAGATCCAATATTCCATTCCAGTACTTGCTTGAGGATTTGTTTTGCATTAAATAAATATTTTTATTTAATGAAAAAATCCCCAAGCCCAGGATTTGAACGCGGATCTTCTTTGTAGAAGCCGACACCCTAGCCCACTACACCAGCGAGCCCCGTTTATTTAATGTTAACAAATCTTCAAACAAAAAGAAAATATTTAGAGTTCATATCCCTTGTTTTTTCACGAATGATTTCCTTTCCTTTAATATAATCTGACTAATAATAATAATAATAATTCATAGTTTTAGTTTCAATATTCCTAAAACTATGTTAATCAATTTGTAGAGAACAAATTTAAATCAATAAATAACCAAATGCTATTATGATAAGTCATATCTAATAACTAACATAGAGCCCCTACCTACATACACACCACTCTAACGCTATTGCCAACCAAGTAGATGCAACCAAATATTCACCAGAGATAAACGATCGCCATTATTTACCAAATTACATATTTGCTTTTCGCTCCAATATGTTTTATTGTAATAAATAACTATTAATACATACTACGTAGTGCATACGTATGTGAAATTAATTTATACAAAAGACATTTTTTATTAATTATTGTGTTTAAAAAAAAAAAAAAAAGTTAAAATTTCTTTAATTTGTTTCTACTTCTATTAATATTAACTAGTTAATCCCTAACGTTGAAGAGAGATTTCTGGCAAAATTCAATAATGATAATCCAAAAGATCTGGTGTGAATGGTAGCACAGCACACGACTTTCTCTTACCTTTTGTAATCAAAAGTTGTATTCTGTGCTTGCCACACCAGATTTTTAAGTATGGAAAAATATTATTTATATTTTGTTACCATGCCACCATTTCTCCTATCTTTCCTATGAAATACAAGAGTAAAGTGGTCTTCAAAAGATTTCAACGGCAAAATGAGAATATACATTTTAAAGAGCATGTAAAAAATAATTGATTTTTGAATTTTAATCAAAATCGTTAGAGCGAAGAATTTGAGAAAATCGAAAAAAACTGAAAAAGTGCATCAGTAAAGTACTAGTACTCTTTGGTCGATTTTGTTCAAAAGCTTCGTGTCACGGTCCCAGGAGGTGCCTAATTTAAATATAACATTTCATCTTCCTAGCCCTTTTCGTTCTTGAGATATTTTGTTCCAAGACACACACACAGACAGACCATGTCGCGAAAACCACTTTTTTGGATTCAGGGGACCTCAAAAGCGTGTATATCCGACAAAATCTCGACATCGAATTTTTGACATGATTACAATACTTTCTTTCTTTCTATATATATATACTGTATATACATAGGTAAGAGAAAGTAAAATTATAAAATAAATTAGTTTATTTATCAATTCTCTATACCTGTTTCGTATATCTTGTTTTTATATCTGTTTCGGCCGGTTCCTTCCTGGCTTCTTCAGGATATAGTTAGAGAACCCTTGGCATCTCCTGACATGATGCGAGAGGTATGAACCAGAAGTAGATAAATCATAAATAATCATATTCAAAATTATGTATAAACCAAGTAAAAAGCCGTAGAATAAACAAGGCAGGCAGCTTATAAAAATAAATAAATATTTCTCTTAAGGTAGACATTTAGGTTATTATTCTCTTTGGTTATTCATATGAGAAATTCATGGATACTTAAGCATATCATTATTTTATTTTAGCAGACGTTTCCTCCTTCTTAAGGTCATTTCCGAAGAACAAAAAAAAAAAGACAAACTACATTTAATCATTCAAACGAGGAGCAGCTGGCGGTGGTTCAAATTTCATTTTTATTTTCCTTCGAATTGGCATCATCTAAATAAGGTTATGGAAAAAAAATAACCAGCGAATGCTTTCCACGTTAAAATAATTTATTTGCACATATTTCGGTATGCCTAACGCAAACCATCCTCAGTGCATCAAATTATACGATTGTGGAGCGTTTGACAGACTTATAAAATGCATGAGAAGCTGGGACAACATCTGAAAAGCAAGTCACTGAGAGAAAAATACTATCTCTATACTCTATACATATGATACAATTATTTGTAGATGTTTTAAAACATACATATCTAAAATCTATTTACCATGGCAACCATTTCTCCTCTTTCCTATGAATAACAAGAGTAAAGTGGTCTTCAGAAGATTTCAACGGCAAAATTAGAATATACATTTTAAAGAGCATCTAAAAAATAGTCGATTTATGAATTTTAAAAAAATCCTTGGAGGGAATTTTGAGAAAATCGAAAAAAACTGAAAAAGTACATCAGTAAAGTACTAGTACTTTTTGGCCGATTTTATTCAAAAGCTTATTATCACGAGTGCGGAAGGTGCCTAACTTAAATATGAAATTTCATCCTCCTAGCTCATTTCCTTCATGGTCAAAAGTGTCCATACACAGACACACACACAGACCAATTTGCGGGACCCACTTTTTTGGACCCAGGGGACCTCAAAACATATATGGACACTGTTATGCAATGGTGTGTCAAAGCCAAACATAGAGTTTTGAGAAAATCAACAATAAAGTTTTTTGTTTACATTCGATTATATATAATTTTTTTTTTTGCCCACGGGGCGTGGTGTAGAGGTTAGCGTGCTAACCTCATATACCAAACGTCGCGGGTTCGGACTCGAGGCAGTCCGATGATTTTATTTAAGCCATCTGGATACCAGATGGCTTAAATAAAAAGCCTGGACCCCTATATATATATAAATTCATAAATAACGGATATCGTAAATGTCTTATATGGCCTGAGCTGCGAAAAGACAGTGTGAATGGTGTGTGAGTGTGAGTGTGAATGAGAAAAAAGTGTGAATGTTTTTTCTAAAAAAAAAAACAAAATATATAATTTTTCTTGTCAATTGTGCAAATAACATTAAATATAAATTTTTTTAAGACATATTTCATAAAAAATACTATTAATTAAAGCATTTGAAACAATATTCCGTGCTTAACTCATTTTTGAATTTTTTGGTCTTTGACACACCATTGCATAACAGGGTCCTTATATCCATCAAACTCTCGACATCTAATTTTTGACATGATCGCAATACTTTCTCTCTATATATTTCATATATAAGGTAAGAGAAACTAAAAATTTATTGAATCATATCACCTTGTGGTTTTTAATTTCAATTTATTCTCTCCATATTTAGAAGAAAAATAGTATTCTTTATTTAATCTATTATTTATAGCAAAAGTTTAACAAAAAGAAGCTTGTGTTTTTGCAACAGACACTACGGAGATTTAAAAAATAAATAAATATATAGCCTAATCATTTTTCATGAAAAAAAAATTAACTTTTTTTTTTTAAGATGATAAAATGAAGCAGCAGATAACATTTCTCATTCTTCAAAATAATGGCCAAAGTAAATAGGCTTGATCTATCTTTTATTTAATAAATTACCCACTGAAATTATTATTAAGAATACGCAAGAAAAATGAGCACCTTAAAAACTTTTAGGAAATAAAAAAAAAATCGATTAGGTACGCTCTATTAAAAAAAATATATAGCTAAGTATTCAAAAACATCTGGTGTGATTGGCCTCTCAATTTTTATAAATATCATACTTTACATTGTTTTCGTCAACGATAACTCAAAAACTATTTTGAAATTGCTACCGCTTATAGACTAAACTTCCCCACCCTAGTTTAATTTCATTGTGAATTTGTATGAAGTTGAAATTCAATTTTTATGTAAGTTATTGTTTTTGATTGTTGTAAAAATTATTTGTAAAAAATCTCATTGTCAAACCGGTCATCGTTCATCGTTCACTTGGTTGTTCGAGCCGAGCATCGTTCATCGTTCACTCGTTCATCGTTCACTCGATCATTGTTCACTAGTTCATCGTCCACTTGTAAGTTATTGTTTTTGATTGTTGCTGGACTATTCTAGCTGGACAAAATTAATATTGAAATAAAATTAACTTTTTTTCGGGATACTTTTATTTAATAACAATAAAATTATATTATATTCCTTCATCGGTGCTAAAAATCGCCCTTTAAAATGTATTTTCTCATTTGGCCTTCTAGCACACTTTACTATCGAACAAAATATACATATTTTTCTATGCTAATAAATTTTGAATTTAAATGTACTTCCGGAAACTAAATAAATAAAAATATCTGGTGTAACAAGCACAGAACAACAGAACAAGCACACCAGATTGTTGTTTAACCTTTATTTTGTTCATCCCTCACCAAACGAACGAACAAAAAGTCGGTTTAAAATCATGGAGACGCCTGTGAGTTAGACAACCATCTAAGTTTAAAGGAAAAGAAAATCTAAATCTAATAAACGAACGAATCAACGACAGTGAAAGTGAAGTAGATGTTTTTTTCTTAACCACATAACACAACACACGCCAGTTATTAATTTGATTCTCGTTATTATAATGTTGGGATAATTACAAGGACACCGTAGTTGGGAAATATTTCTTCATCCCTCGTCTCCTCTTCATCTGCAATTCCTGTTGAGGTCGCTTTTGAAACAATAATATTACTTGAGCAGCTGCGTTTGATACAATTCCAGGAAATTCGACTACACCGTGTCGATTCACTTAGCAATTTTTATTAAAAAATTTTGTAATATCTGATGACTTTTGCCACCTGTCTTTGGCGTGGTCTCAAAAATCATCCGACACTTTTCTCACACGATCAGTGGCGTTATTTGGGGGGAGGGGCATCCCCCCCCCTCAAGGGCTCTAATTTTTATAAAATTTTAAATTCTAAATAAAATATTTCCTCGAGTATACAAACTGTACAAAATTAAACAATAAATGTATTCAGGATTTGCAGGGACTTTGCAACCAGGCGATTAAATAAAAAAATCTTTTATTTAATTTTTATTGACAATATTTGCCCTGATGAAGGTCGTGATTGGCGACCGAAACGTCGGCAAATACCTTCGGTAATCGAAAGTTGTGATCTGTGCTTGTCACACCAGATTTTTTGTTTCGACATGTATTTAGTTTCCGACACTACGGTACATTCGAATTTCAAGATGTAAAATTTATAAGTATAGGAAAATATTTATATTTTTCTGTAAAGTATAACTTTTGTTTAAAAGCTTATTTTCACGCTCCAGGAGGGTACAAAACTTAAATATAAAATTTCAATCTCCTCGCTTAATTCCTTCATGCTTAAAATTGAACACACACAGACAGACAGACCATGTCGCGAAAACCACTTTTTTGGATTCAGGGGACCTCAAAACGTGAAGATCCATCAAAATCTCGACATCGAATTTTTGACATGAAACCAATACTTTCTCTATGTATTAACATATATAGAGGTAAGAGAAAGTAAAATTTTTTTTTATAATTATGATCCAATTATTTAGAAACTTAGGTCATATAAGACTTTAACGATACTCAATATTTAATAATTATATATATTTTTTGCTCCAGCCATTCTTATTTAAGCCAATGGCATAAATAAAATCATCGGACTGCCTGGGATCCGAACCCCCGACCCTTGGTATACAGGCACGCTAACAACTACACCAAACCCGGGGGGCATTTAAACTTATTTAACAATAATAATTCATTTGTTACATTAGTGACTCTTCGCTACCCCCTAGGACAGGGGTGGGCAAATACTTTTAAGCGCGAGACAAAATAAAATTTTCAAAATGTCTCCCGGGCCGGAGAACTTTATGCTTTCCACACGCGAATGTTTTGGGTAGAGTTTTTTCCCTGCCCAAGAAATTTTTTTGACAAAAACATTATAGCATTTCGTCAAAGAAATTTGACAGTTAATAATAGATAATAGTAATAATAAATTGTCTTACTTGGGTATACTGTACATGCGAACAATTTGTTCTCAGTAAAATATGTGACGTAATTTTTAAAGAAATATGATCCATTATATTAAATTAATGGTCATTAAATAAATCAGTTAATGAAATAATAAAGGGGGACCCCCCCGGCTTAAGTTAATACTGTTGATTTAAACAAAATCGCATAAAAGGGATTTTTCAACGGGCCGGATAAAGTAAGTAAACGGGCCGGATCCGCCCCGCGGGCCGGCTTTTGCCCACCCCTGCCCTAGGAGGTTGCAGCCCTCGACTTTAAAAAGCCCTGCTCTATAAGATAAAATTTCGTTTCAAAATTTCAACAGGAAGTTGATCAAACAGAGCGTGACAGACAGACGGACACTCCGCTATTATATATATAGAGAGAAATCAATGAATTCAATTAATGAATGCAACACAAATAAAAGAATTATTTTCTCTCTTTCAACAAGGAGATTTGTTTCTATCTTTTTTTTTTATTTTTTTATAAATAAAAACATTCACACTTTTTTCTCATTCACACTCACATTCACACACACATTCACACAGTCTTTTCGGCAACTCAGGCCATTTAAGACTTTAGACGATAACCGTTATTATATAAATATACATATAGGGGTCCAGGCATTCTTATTTAAGCCATCTGGTATCCAATTGGCTTAAATAAAATCATCGGACTGCCTGGGGTCCGAACCCGCGACGTTTGGTATACGAGGTTAGCACGCTAACCTCTACACCACGCCCCGAGGGCCATTGTTTCTATCTTAATTTAAAAGAAACAAAGATGATGATGAATGACTTGTCATAAGAGAAGCGAAGCCACGCCCCGAAAGTCAATTAATCAAAAAAGGACGACGAGATCATTTTCTGATTATCAAATCGCCTTTGGGGGTGAAAAAGGAATAAAAAGGGCTCGGGAGTGACTGACCGACCCTCCTACAAATTTATTCATTTCTTGTCTCTTTCTCACCCAATATTTGACAGTGATATCTTTATCAAATACAACCCCCCACCCCCTGGCTTGATATATAGCCTTCAAGCATTCAAAGCTAATTATATATTACATTTAATAAATAGTACCAATTTCAATATTTCCCTTATAAATTACCTTTCTAATAATAATAATTAACTTAATATTGATTGAATTCACTCACAAGTTATGAATGAAATTAAAATAGAATAAAACGTTGCGTGTGATATGCCATATTAGGGGTGGGATAAAAATAAATCAAAGGTTAAAATAAAAACTACATAAAATACTTAAATTCTACGAACTAAACTGAATAATTAGTCAAAAAAAAAAACTTAATGATTAATATGTAGAAGAAGGAAGGGAGAGAAAAATTCATTTCCTTAATAAAATTAAAATTATAAATAGTTATTGATCTATAAAGTGTTAGGTTAATAACACCTTCTCGTTTAAAGAGAAAGTATTGGAATCTTAAAAAAAAATTCGACTTTGAGATTTTGAAAATTCCTCACGTTTTAGACCTCCCTGAGTAAAAAAAAAAAAACATTTTTGAAATTATGTGTGTGTGTGTGTGTGTGTGTGTGTGAACACGATTGCTTAAAAACGCAAGCAGCCAGATCGATAAAATTTAGTATATACTCCTTACACTAAAATTGTAAATTTCTATCAACTTTTTGGAGTAAATTCGTCACCTGGAAGTAGTACGTTACCTAATAAGTTTTGTTAGAAATTTTGAAATTTTCAAATTTTTTCATTATATAAAAATATCAAGAGTCGCGGGAGCGACTCGTCGCCGAGCAAGTAAAAAGCAAAAGAAAGCAAAGAAACTCTTAATACTACCATTTAGTTGACATTCCAATAGATGCCAATGGCCCATTGCATTTAGATGGACGAGTCGTCCCTAGACTATATTATCAAGAATGATTTTAAATCCTTAATAAAAGATAGGGACGTGAAAAAATTTTTTTGAGAAACTTTTCTCTTTCTGGGCGAATATCTCAAAAAAGTTTTTAAGATATCGGAGCCAAATTTTTTTTATATTAAACTAGAATAAATACGGATTATTTTTAGCACGAATTCAAAAAAAAATTCCAGTGCCAAACAGAATGGCAGAGGCTCAAAGTTGAGATTTTGCCGATTTCGGAAGGTCAAAAGTTAGTCTCTTATTTTTCCTTTTTTTTTTTCTTTTTTTTCATTCTTTTCTTCAATTTTCAAATTTTTAGACAAAGCTACAGGTTTCCCTGCTGGACCGATTTGGATGAAATTTAAAATACAAATAGATACTATCAAAAACCCGATACCTTTGATATAAAATTTCATTTTGGATCAAAAGTGACTTTTTGAGAGGTATTCAAAATTTCAAATTTGTCCTATCTTTAACGTGGCGAAAAGACAATTCTAACTATTTTGCTCCCCGATGACGTCATCTAGGTACATATCTATTAATATTAGTAATTTTCATCCCTAATGGAATAAAAAATTTTAGGATAGATCCCTTCAGATAGAAATACAATAGATTAACGTGATAAGAAGTACTACCAACATAACAAAAATAAAAAACCTAAAATTTTATAAAATTTGGTGAAATCCTATGTTTCTCGTTTTGAATGGATACCAAATGATGTATTTACATCCTACCAACATAACAAAAATAAAAAATCCTAAAATTTTATAAAATTTGGTGAAATCCTATGTTTATCGTTTCGAATGGATACCAAATGATGTATTTACATACTACCAACATAACAAAAATAAAAATCCTAAAATTTTATAAAATTTAGTGAAATCCTATGTTTATCGTTTTGAATGGATACCAAACGATGTATTTACATACTACCAACATAAAAAAAATAAAAATCCTAAAATTTTATAAAATTTAGTGAAATCCTATGTTTATCGTTTTGAATGGATACCAAACGATGTATTTACATACTACCAACATAAAAAAATAAAAATCCTAAAATCTTATAAAATTTGGTGAAATCCTATCTTTATCGTTTCGAATGGATACCAAATGATGTATTTACATTCTACCAACATAACAAAAATAAAAATCCTAAAATTTTATAAAATTTGGTGAAATCTTATCTTTATCGTTTTGAATGGATACCAAACGATGTATTTATATCCTACCAACATAACAAAAATAAAAATCCTAAAATTTTATAAAATTTAGGGAAATCCTATGTTTATCGTTTTGAATGGATACCAAACGATGTATTTATTTTTTACTGATTGGAATGCATATTAAAAGATCTATTCATGGGATAATTTAATATTTAATAAACAAAAATTATTAAATAAAATTTAAATGTAATATTTCACAAAAAGAAGTGAAATCTCAGCCAAAAACATCGGAGATGCAAAAAGGGGCGCCTCGCATTATTTTTGCCCAGCGTCGAGGTGAAATCAAAAAAATGCGCCTCGCTTTTCTGATTTATATAAAAGCGAGGATATATGAAACAAATAAAATTCTGTAGGGGTTTTATTTAAGTGAAAATATTTCCTCGCTTTTATATAAATCAGAAAAGCGAGGCGCATTTTTTTTGATTTCACCTCGACGCTGGGCAAAAATAATGCGAGGCGCCCCTTTGCATCTCCGATGTTTTTTGGCTGAGATAAGAAAATATTTTAAAAGTTTGTATTGTATTGTTTTCAGTTTGTTTTAATATTATATTGTTATTGTCTTTGTTTTGTTTTAATATTTTCTTTTATTGTATTTGTTTTAAAGCTATGTTGTATTTTGATTTTATTGTATTTTATAATTGTATTTATTGTGTGAAGGGATGGCGTAAGGCTACCTTAATAAAAAAAAAAGTTTGTATTCTCTGGCATTTAATCGAAAACTTAGTAGTTTTTGAAATAATCAAAAGGTTATTTTTTTCTAATTTTGAAAAATAAAAATAAATAAATTTCAATAGCAGAAAATATGCCTTTTATTTATCCTAGCACCAGAAGAGGTATATGGGCCATACCATATTTTCTATTAATTTTTATTATTATTTGAAATTCCTATCGGGATTGATTTACCCGAGGTGCTTAAGCGCTCGAAGGCACACATCTACCGACACCCCGTGAAGTTACATTATTTCCTATCTCTCTAACTCCTCCTCCTGCGTTCGTTTCTACCTAGTGAGCTAATCCTTATTTCTGATTCCACCCGGTTCCTTTTATCCAACCTCTTCTATGCTAGGGAGGATATCCTAGTCTGAGGAGGGACTCCCTCAGCATCCACTCCTTTCTAAGAATGCATCACTGAGAGGGAGCCTTCTTTACGTCCCTTCCACAGGACGGGATGCCACAGCAACTCTCTCTCTCCTCGTAGAGTCGCCTGGGAGCTATTGTGGTGAAATCCAATATTCCAATCCAGTGGCTGCTTGAGGATTTGTTTACATTAAATAAATATTTTTATTTAATGAAAAATCCCGCACGCCAAGGATTTGAACAGGGATCTTCTTTGTAGAAAGCCGACACCCTAGCCCGCTTCACCAGCGAGGCCCCTATTTTTTTTATCAAATAATGGAAAAATAGGCCAAAAAAAAAGAAATACACTAAGGCACTAAGTAAGATCATTACATATATTTAATTATATTAAATTTATAATATATAATTGTGGAGTCTCCCTCCGCCTGCTTGTCTGTCACCCTCTGTTTGACCAGCCTACCCCTGGACAAAGCCCGCCGAAGGCGATCTAAAAAATGTTTACTAATGATTTCTGGCAGATCTTTCACCTTTCTTGCTTCTTTTAGGCCACCTATCCGAGATTCTGCAGTCCTTACAATTGTGGCGATGGCGAGAATCGAATTCGCCGGGAAAATAAAAAGTCACCAATTTGACTAATTAGTCCTTTATTGAAAAAATATTTAATTTTAATAATCAAGTAGGCCCCCGAGTTTGGCGTAGTATGTAGCGCGCCTCCCTCCTATACCAAACGTCGCGGGTTCGGACCCAGGCAGTCCGATGATTTTATTTAAGCCATCTGGATACCAGATGGCTTAAATAGAAATGCCTGAACCCATAATAGATAATATTATATTACAACGGTTATCGTCTAAAGTCTTAAATGGCCTAAGTTGCCGAAAAGACTGTGTGAATGTGTGTGTGAGTGTGAGTGTGAATGAGAAAAAAGTGTGAATGTTTTTTTTAAAAAAAAAAAAAAAAAAAAAAATAATCAAGTATTGTTGTTATTGTTTGTTAAAAATAAACAAACCCTTCCTGAACACGCCTCTCTTATTTTATTTATAAGGAATATTACTTAAGTTTATAGTAATACCATACAATCTCTTAATTAATATGATTATTGTTGTTGGAAATATTTTAACGTTTTGAAACAACAAAGTTTTCAAAAATGTATCTAAAAAAAAAAAAAAAATACTCAAAAATGTGTATCTTGTATTTAGATACTTAACCCATCTCTGATTATTATTACCCGAGGTGCTTTCGTCATAACCACCTCCATATCAAACAGGAGAAAAATAAAAAGAGCTAATGAAACGTTTTACTTAACAGCAGTTCCATAACCACCTTCTTCATCGTGTCTGAATATTTTTTTATATTTTTTTTTTTTGTAAATGCATCATATAATTAAATGAATTTTTTTTTTCGTTGATTTGATTTGATGATTACATTTCCATTGAATATTAAACCGCATCACAATTAGTAAAATATCTCTCTTCATTTGCCTCTTTTTTTTCTAATAAATAAAATTTAAAAAAAAAAAAATGCTGAATTTTTATTAAATATATGTATGTTGTAGGCATTCTTTTTTTGTGTACTGGTATTAAATGAATATGATGTCATTTAATCAAGTCAGATGGAAAAAATTATTATTTTATTTTTTGATAATGTTAAAATATTGAACAAAGAATTTTTTTTATTATTTATTTTTTTTTTTTTTGTATTTAAATTCCAGAAGAAAATTTCATTAGGAAAGTATGAATTGGTCTATTGAGGCACAAAAATTGATTTGATAAAAAAAAACTGGTGGGACAGCACATCACATTACGCTCTCGCACAGGGTATATCCCGTATAGTAGCTAAATGAAGGTGAAAAATCTAATTTCTAATAGATCTATTTAGATTATTACCATGGTCTATGCTCTGCCGAATTAAAATCAATTATCCCACCCAATGCAACATATTCACGGAACACAAGAGAGGCATCTTCCCAGCATCCCTATGCTGTTCAGATCACGACTAACAGAACAAAACAATTTCATTCTTCCTTTGTCCCCATGACCTCCCGTGATTGGAACAAGCTCCCTGCGTCTATCTTCCCCAAAACCTACAATCTTCAGACTTTCAAGTCTAACCTCAACAGGCATCTTCTCAGTTCCCGCAGTTGAGTTTCCCCTTTATGCTTCTCCTTTTGTTTTCATTTTCTTCCTGGCTGCATGTGACTATTGGTCATTATAGGTCTTCGGACCTTATGCACCCATTCCAAAAAAAAAAAAAGATATGTGATGAGTGTGTTTGTATTCCAAATGGTTTAAATAAAATAATCGGGCTACCTGGGGTCCGAACCCGCGACTTTTGGTATTCGAGGTTAGCACGCTAACCTCCACACCAAGCACCGAGAGCATAAAAATATTTATCTAATGTAAGCAAATCCTCAAACAAGCCCTGAATTGGAATTTTGAATCTCACCACAGGCAACTCTACGGGGAGAGGGAATTGCTGTGACATCCCACCCTGTGGAAGGGACATAACGAGGGCTCCTCAACTATGGCATCCTTCCCAGCACTAGCGGTCCCAGGGGGGGGGGCCAGAGGGCCCCCCCCCCCCCCATTGGACCGACAAAAATTCAAAAGTTTTATTTAATATTTTAAAACTAAACAAAAAATTATAAATTTGCCAGAATGGATAGCTAAAAACGCAGATTTTAGTGCCTAATTTTCAAAAATTTTTCCAAACCCCCTAGACCTCCGGAAGTAGTCTGTCCGGATCTGGCCTCAATAAATCATGGTAACCCTAGGTATGATTACACTGGGCTACAAAATGAAACTTTTTTCTGGCCCCGAGAAAATTCCTTCAGATTCTTAAGTAAAATGACCTCCTGAATTCAAATATGACCTTCGTTTTCCCTCAGCACGTACCGTTTTCGGGGGGTAGCCCCCTACTTATTTCCACCCCTTTTCGTTAATTATAGGGCCACGAAAAAAATTTGGAGGGATGAAAAGGAATATTTTAGCCTTAACATTTCTTCAGGTCTAGAGAAGTGAAAAGTTAAAAAACATTAACATTTGGATCCAAGGGGGGGGGGATGTGGGGGAAGATTTTGTCCCTTAAAATGCAAAAAAATCATTAAAAATGATCGACTTTTTCTGATTTTTCACAATTTTTTCACTGATATTCTACATATTCAGGCGGACAGACCCACCTCACCTTTCCTTAAACATCCCTCAACTAAAAAAAAATATATAGGATAAAGCGGGTGGGGTGTGAGCGTTTCCGAAGTCCTTGCAAGAAGAATTTTTTTTCAAACTTTGACAAGAAATAATTTCTACCCCTTTAGATAAAATATGGCAATATTGAAGGACTTAGAAGAATCCGTAAATATAACTTTAAATTTGTGAAGATCAGCCTAAAAAAAAAAATTTATAGCCTCATATTTGCCAATTTGACCAACTGAGCTGTGAATCTTCCATCTTCTTGCAAGGGCTTCGGAATCGCCCACACCCCAACCGCTTTGTCCTATATATTTTTTTTAGTTGAGGGATATTTACGGAAGGGTGAGGTGGGTCTGTCCGCTGGAATATGTAGAAAATCAGTGAAAAAATTGTGAAAATATCCAGAAAAAATCGTTCATTTTTAATGATTATTTTGCATTTTAAGGGACAAAATCCTCCCCCACATCCCCCTTGGATCCAAATGTTAATGTTTTTTAACTTTTCACTTCTCTACGAAAAGGGGTGGAAATAAGTAGGGGCTCCCCCCCCCCCCCCGAAAACGGTACGTGGTGAAGGAAAACGGAGGTCATATTTGGATTCAGGAGGTCATTTTACTTAAGAATCTGAAGGAATTTTCTCGGGGCTTTTTTTTCTTGTAGCACAGTGTTATTAATCATGATATTTCAGTAAACTTGGTAATTTTTTTACAATTGATCAATTTTTGACTTGCTCATGTTTTCGTGTATGTTAACGGTTACAGAAATATAGCTCTACATTGTTTAAGGGTTAAAAGGTGGCTATTAAAACTTTTTGAAGATGGCTACTAAGCGAGAGTGACGTATCATTTTGATATTATTCAAATTAGGCAATACAATTGTTTAAATGATTTTCGGACAATTTTCTTTTTTTTTAATTTCATTTAAGATCTTTTTCGGCATCGAAGGCGATTGATTTCAATTGGATTGGTAGCCGATCTAATTGAAATAAATTGTCGCATGAGACGGGATGCGAACCCGCGGTACAAATGGCCAGCACGCTACCTATTACACCAAGGCCCGAGGGCCCCTTCGATCAATGAAGAGCGAAATATGTTCTGATACGAGTCTTCAAAATTGTACCGTTTTGTTTTGGCATATTATAAAATTTGTAAACGAATACAGTTCTTTATTAATGTTAATTTGAATCCGGAACTAAATAAATATCACCCCTATTACCCACTACTCTTCTGGTGTGCGCCACTGCCTCTTCACCTTCTCTACATAAATTTTGGACCATTGGCTAACAATCCCGGTGAAATAAATAGAGACGGGATTTAAATGGCTTTCGCTGCCGGAAAAAAAAAAAAGCTTAAATGAATTATAAAAAAAAAAAAAAAAAAAAAAATTGGGCCCCCCCCTTGACCAAATCCTGGGACCGCCACTGCTTCCCAGCATACACTGCCCCGCAAAAAAAGTGGCGCACTTTGTTTCTTCTTAAAAAGACCTATACCTTAATGATACTGAAATTTATTAAACATTTAATATGAAGTATCTTATACATTTCTAAGTATTTTTTTAACACAAATCCATATCATTTTAATAAATAATTAAAATTTAATCAAAACAAAGACAAAAATGTTGAAATTTTTTTATTAACGCTAAATTTTTAATATTTTAAAATAATATTTCCTTTTCAGTTTTTCTCTGTTCTATTTATTGGAAATTCTTATAAAAACAAAATTTTTAATTAATATCCAACAAAACATATCGAGATTAAGTTGATTTGTCTCAAAAATTGAAAATACACATATTTTTCTTTATTTTATTTAAATTGTATAATTTGATTAAAATGTTTTGAATTTGTGCTAAAGTTATTTAGAAATGTATAAGTTTATTCATATTAAATGTTTAATAAATTACAGTATCATTAGAATAGATTAGAACAGGTCTTCTTAAAGAAGGAACAAAGTGCGCCACTTTTTTGCGAGGCAGTGTAGAATAGGCATAAAAGGAACCAGAAATAAGGATTAGTTCACTAGCTAGTGGAGGAGTTAGAGATAGGAAATAATGCAATTCACCAGAGGCCGGTCGGGTAGGAATTTCAAAATACAAAAGAAAATTGTTGTTTTAAATGGCATCTTGAATGCAAGCCCAGCAATATATTATCTCAAAACAGGGAGACACAGAACAACGGAGTGCATCTAGAAGCTAATAGCTAAATCTATAGAGACAATGGTTATTGGAATGCATTGCTAATGGTGGAATAGAGGGCAGGCAATTTAGTGGTTCCCTCTCTCTCTCCCTCCACACCACAACCATTTACTTAGTATGTGTGTCCTATGTCTGTCCTACCTCACCTTATCCCCCCCACCCCCCCACCCTCCGCGCTTGTTAATTGGTTCGTCATTAATTAAGTCAAGATTCAATTACATACATTGTTCGATCAACCTTGCTACATATGAATCCAATTGCGACTAATAGCCTCTCTCTCTCTCTCTATCTACCTACTTTGAGAATTAAGATGGTCTACTATATAAGGGATGGTTAATTTCGTTGGTGCAAAATTTATAGTGGAATTTGGTTATCTCTTATTCTATATACAGTATAAATGACAAAATTGAAATTTAATGTATTATCATTAATTACACAGGTCAACAAAAAAGATTTTTTTTTTGGGTTTCTGTTTTAATGCTGGAATTCTGATTCACCATTTTTAGCTTTTAAAGTTTGCTTTTGTTTAATTGGTACAGGGGTTTGAAAAAATAAAAAAAACCTCAAAATTTGTTTACTTTTTTCAGTTTTTCGCTTATATCTCGTAAACTAAACATATTATGTGCATCATAATATATTAGAAAGTTGTAGAGCATAAAATTTGCTAAAATTTAGTTGATAAAACGAATATTTAGATCCATTATTAACCGAGATACGGCCTATCAAAGTTTCTATTTGTTTTATATTTCGAGAAACTTGAGACTTTCTTCAGTTTTTCGCTTATATCTCGAAAACTAAACATATTTTGTCCACAATAGTACATTACAAAATTGTAGAGTATTAAATTTGCTAAAATTTGGTTGATAAATCAAATTTGTAAACTCATTATTAACCGAGAAACGGCCTAACGAATTTTTTCTATGTTTTACATTCAAGAAACATGGTCTAACTTTGATCGACCGTACCTCGGTTAATATTGGGTCTACATATTCGTTTTAACAACCAGATTGTAGCAAATGTAATGCTCTACAACTTTGTATGGTACTATGGTGTACAAAATATGCTTAGTTTACGAGATATAAAAATGTCCGGCCTTCTTGGTAAAAAATTCGAAAAATTGCTCTAGTTTCTACAAAAGCAAACTTTGATTAAAAAAATTATTTTTACATTTATTTTTAGAGTGGGAGAAACAAAAATTTCATATGAAGAATCCAGACCCAAAAATCGTGTTGACCAGTGTTATAGAATAATAATTGTGTGATTAAATTTTAACTTTTCTTTCTTTTTAGACTATTTAACGATTTTACGGATTTTCCATAGGCAGAGCCGCCGAGAGTATTGTCGGACTCTGTCCTCTCCGATAAGAATTTTAGATTTTAAATATGAATCAATGAAATCAGTGACTTTTTTACTTTCTCTTACCTCTATATATGCTAATATATATAGAGAGAAAGTATTGGATTCATGTCAAAAATTCGATGTCGAGATTTTGATGGATATACGCGTATACGTTTTGAAGTCCCCTGAATCCAAAAAAGTAGTTTTCGCGACATGATCTGTCTGTGTGTCTGAGAACAAAATATCTCAAGAACGAAAAGAGCTAGGAAGTTGAAATTCCATATTTAAGTTAGACACTCCCTGGCACGTGACACGAAGCTTTTGAACAAAATTGCCCAAAGAGTAGGCCCTACTATTACTTTACTGATGCACTTTTTCAGTTTTTTTTCGATTTCCTCAAAATTCACTCCAACGATTTTTTTTTTTTTAATTCAAAATTCAATTATTTTTAATATTCTCTATAAAATGTATATTCTCATTTTGTGATTGAAATCTTCTGAAGACCACTTTACTCTTGTAATCCATAGAAAAGATAGGAGAAATGGTTGCCATGGTAACAAAATATAAAAGACATACAATTTAGTATGTATTTGTTTATGAAATTTGCTTCCTAAACAATTGTAAAAATCATTTAAATTTAAACTGGTAACCGTTGGCTCTAGTTGAAACACTATGGTTTAATAGGAGAATTAAATTCAAGTATGATACACAATGATTTATTTATTTAACATTAACACTTTATACGTATTTCGACACATATTCAGGTCTATTCTCTAAAAACAGGCGTTAAAATTTAAAATAAATAAATGGGTGTTAAAAAGTAATGTAGAAACAATCAGCGTTAAAAAAATGCTATTCTCTAATCAAAGTTTTAACAGCGACGTTAACATGTTGCTTTTATTTCAAATCTTTCAATATCATCACCTTACTTTTTGGGTTAAGGACGCCATGTTTATTTTAAATACGACGTTAAAATATTAAAGCCACCCCCTAGAGCATTAATTTGTAACACTATTTACTAACAAATGTTAACGGCGTTAATGGCTTTGAAGTTTTTGTTTACAGAATAGCTATTTGAGGCAAGGAAGTGATTTTGAATAGCATTTTTTTAACGCTTACATTACTTTTTAACACCCATTTGTTTTTTTTTTAATTTTAACGCCTGTTTTTAGAGATTAGGCCTGATGGTGTTGTTGTTGTTACTGAAAATTGTAAAATCAACAAAATTTTTTACTCTTGTACTTCATAGGAAAGATCAGAGTTCGATGTAGCAAAATATAAATATTTTTCTATTTTTATAAATTTTACATCCAGAAACAAAAAATCTGGTGTGACAATAACAGGACACAACTTTCAATCATCGAGGAAGAGTGTGCTGTCACACCGGATTTTACTCAAGATAGACATTAGTCTGACGGCTCGATAATTCTTTTTTTTTTCATCTGCATTTTGCGCTGAGAGCGCTAGTAGCTCTATTCATTTTATTAATATATATACTGATGAATACAACTAAAACCACTCATATTTTATGGAAGAAATATTATCTTTCCATGGACTGATGGAACACCCTGCGTAGAACATAATGTGCTATTTTTCCCACAATATACCAAAAAAAAAAAGATATATGAATAAATAGTTGTTGACATAAGTTGGAAAAAAAAAAAATAAAATAATAATCAAGCTAACATGACAGATGGATTTAGAGAGAGAAAAAAAAAACTAATGGAGTGTTGTGACAATCACAAGACATTTATTTATTTTACATTTCTCTCTCTCTTTCTTACTATTTTATCTTTCAGTCAGAAATTTCGGCTAATCTTTACTATAAAGATGGCTCCCACCAGAGAGCGCTGGCTTGCTTAACTCACCATTCTCTACTTTGTGATTCGTTCTTTGAATTTAATTTCATCTTTATTTCTTTCTTAGTCTCTCAGCACACTCTCCATTAAAAACCTTCTTTTACTCTTCAGTTTCCTGATTTCTAGCATTTCCTTCTTTTTTTTTACTCTCCTCTTACAAAGGGAGTGCATAGCCTTCATGACACCGATTTCAACGAATGTGTAGTACTTAATGAAAAACAAATTCTGTTAAAGCGAGAGGACGCACTACTCAACTGTTTGTCTAAAAAAAAAAATGTTAAAGATTTTGTCTGCATGCCTTAAGCCGTTTCTAACAATAACATTTACAAAAACCAGATCGGTAGCATTCATTCTTTGTAAACAAGAAAATTCGAGTTCAAATCTCGCCATTTGCAGCTATTTTTTGGTTTTTTTTGTGTAATTTTTTTTTTTTTTTGGATTCAGAATATTTTTTAATATTTATAAATAAATATTTTTGTTTTGATATTTTGGTAATATTTTTATTATTTTGAAAATTTCAAAAATGTAATGTAAAATTGAAGAAGAATCGCTTCCCGGAAATGGAAGACCTTTTAAATTTAAAAGAGGAATTTTCGAAACGCCAGTTAAAAGGTGCAGTTATATACATGGTTAAACTTCTTGTGGAAAATAATTTCATTTCACCAGAACCACCTTCGACGTTTTCTTTTAAATCGATGCTTATCGGGGATGAAATGTATAATAACTAGGGCTCGGTAAATGCCCGAAAATTAAATAGCCAATAATTAAAAAAATCTGGTGTGACTGGCGCACAGCACACAACTTTCTCTTACCTTCGGTAATCGAAAGTTGTGTACTTTTGCTTGTCACTCCAGATTTTTTGCGTCGGCATGTATTTGGTTCCCGGCAGTAGGGAACATTTGAATTCAGATGTAAAATTTAGTATGTATGGGAAAATATTTATATTTTGTTACCATGGCAACCATTTCTCCTATCTTCCCTATGGAGTGCAAAGAGTAAAAAGTGGTCTTCAGACGATTTCAAGGGCAAAACGAGAATATACATTTTAAAGAGCATCTAAAAAATAATTGATTTTTTGAATTTTAATAAAAATCGTTGGAGCGAATTTTGAGAAAATCAGAAAAAAACTGAAAAAAAGTGCATCAGTAAAGTACTAGTACTCTTTGGTCGATTTTGATTAAAAAGCTTATTTTTCCGGTCGGGGGTGTTTAACTTAAATATAAAATTTCAGCCTCATAGCTCAATTCCTTCATGCTTAAAATTGAACACACACCCACAGCCACACACCCACCCCACCGCACCCACCCACCCACCCCACCCACCCACCCACCCACCCACCCACAGACAGACCATGTCGCGATGACCACTTTTTTTGGATTCAGGGGACCTCAAAACGTGAAGATCCATCAAAATCTCGACATCGAATTTTTGACATGAATCCAATACTTTCTCTCTATATATATATTACATATATACACCGGTAAGAGAAAGTAAAAATCTTTAAAATAGGCAGGCAACTAAGCACTAAAAATCATTAAAATAGGCACTTAAAAGGCATTTATTGTAAAAAAGGCAAAAGGCATTATTTAAGATAAAAAATTTAAAAAATCTGGTGTGACTGGCGCACAGCACACAGCTTTCTCTTACCTTCGGTAATCGAAAGTTGTGTACTGAAAATGTGTCACCTCAGATTTTTTGTGTTTCATGTATTTAGTTTCGACAGTACAGTATA
>JAKCPI010024361.1:0-10072 GCA_023213315.1 Euborellia annulipes
TTTAATAAGTTTCTCTTTTTATTCCCCCGTCTCTTTATTTTTTCGACAACTCGGTTGACTGGCAAACAAAAGGCGCCAGCATCCATCCGTCTTAAGGAAATTTAGAGAGCTGTGTAACGTTGATTCAAGCCCCCGATATCATCCATCTATCTCCTCAAAAAACGATTTTTTTTCTTACTATCTTGTTATTAAATCAAAGAAAGAAATTAAAATTTAATGCAATATGCAAAACACAGAGATATCAAAACAATAAGAATTAAAATGAATATGAATTATATATAAGATTTCTAGAATAAATTGTGGTACCGTTTTTTAATAATTAAAAGAAAGAAATGAAATTACTCTGGTGAATAATGTCTAAGCCCCTGTAATAAAGGAATTAGCACGGTATTTTGAGAATCTTAACTTAAAGCAGACAGCAAGGAAAGATCAAGTCAGGTTTTGTGTACGAGTTCTAGAGGAAACTTTAATAAATTCTCTCTTAACCGGGATTTAGTTAAAATTTAATTGAACAAATTCCGGATGGGAATCAATAACGATGAACTCACTTAACTTCCTTTGAGTTAAATAAGATTTTAAATAAACCCCAAAAACCGCAACTCACTCTATTATTAGGTTAAAGTGGGTATTAGCATTCGCGAGGGAAATCATTTTAAATGCAACAGTCAAGAACATTGAGAAAATTTGCCTGGAAATCTAAAAAAAAAATAAATAAATATTTTTCTCATGGATGAAATAAATATCTATCTATCTATTTATTAAAACCTTTCTCTTCTCTATTTATCATAATGGGCCGGGGCACAATGATAGACTCGCTTCTTATGCTAGGGGTGACCGGTTCGCTTCCCATTCCGAGAAATGAACATTTTTCTGAATCATATTGAATTAATTTAGAAATATAGAGACTGTATCTAAATAAATAGATAAATTTATTAGCGACCCGCTTAGAGGGACCAGTCCTCGATGGCTAGGTCCAAACAAATACAATGAAGAGAAAAATATATGAAATTTTTTTAAATCCAGTGCTCACTCTAAGCAATAAATGTTTAATTTAATTAAATAAATGCTCATGGGCGTAAGTAGGGAGTCTTGGGGGGGGGGGGAGTCGTGCCATTCCTGGTCGCACAATACACATTTTTTTCTTAATTTCAGTAATTTAAAGGCGCATTTTGTACTTGTTTGCCAGAATATAAATACAAATCAAATTTTTAAGTATTAATTTTTAAAATTAGTGTGATATGGAAGACAGTAGCCAGATAGGTAGCCTCTATTTCTATCTAAATCTATCTCTAAGACTCCTTTTAACAAAACGTTTCGGCTAAATTTATTAAGCCATCTTCAGTTGTTAAAGAGTCTTATGGAAAAATAGAGTTGTCATATGTGTTTTTCAATAAGCAAACATTTAAAAAATTGCCTATGTATTACAACAATATAAATATAGCCTACTAAAAGTCTGTACGATGTTGCACTGAAGAGAAATTTCGAAATGTTTATTAAATAGAGGCTACCTATCTGGCTGCTGTCCTCCATATCACACTAATTGACATCTCACAGCCACATTCCATCAAATTAATTTTTAAAATTTTACATTAAAAGTAAATTTTTTTTTCGAAAAAAACTATTTTTTCCAAATCTCGGGGGGGGGTGATTACCCCTTTACCCCTCCCCCTTGTATCCGCCATTGTCTTCCAGACCCCCCGGAGAATGGTTGTTCCCATGCCCCCCCCATGTAAATGCTTCAAAATAAGGAAATGCAAGCAGACAATTCAAACCACACAAAAGATAAAGAGTTTACTGTACAGTTCCTACCTTCGAGAGGAATAAATATATATTTTATCGATAATAGCTTCAGTGTCGAAAAATAGTTTTTTTTTAAAATAATATTCGCCTTTTTTGTCTCTATTTTTCAAACTTCAGTGGTAGTAGCTATCAAAAATAATTTAAAAACATTGCGCAATATTCCTAATAGCCAATACAATTTTTTTATATTGTTAAACCATTTAAAAATTAAGATAAATATATTTTAATTTAAAAAAGTTTTTTTTTTTTTTTTTGTTAATAAAGAAAAGAACAATATATCAATTAATCTACAAATCCATTAGTATTAAACGAGGGAGTAAAAAGTGGAGGGGATTAGGCCCTTTGTGCAATTGCACACCACACCCACACACAGACGAATAAATATAGCCTCAAGTATGAGTGTGATTTATGTGCAATAACTAATGGCGGTGGTTTATGCCGAATTAATAGGAACGTTAGCGAGACAACGAAACACAAACCCGAGAAGTGAATAATATAAATATATCAATCAAAAATGAGGAGGAAGGAGGGGGGAAATAATTTGGGAAGAAAATTAGTGTATTAGCTCATAAAATAAATAAATATTTACGAAAGGGGAAAAAATTGATCTGGGAGTTTCATTTCGTAGAAACGATCCTTCAACCATTGTTTAAATATAACAGCCACTTTACAACTACACTTTATTTTTACTTTCTCTTACCTATATATGTAATATATAGAGAAAGAGAAAATAGAAGAAGAATAGAAAGAGAAAAAAAATTTGAATTGTTTGACATTAAATTTTATAATAAAAGAAAGTAATGGATTCATTTCAAAAATTCGATGTCGACATTTTGATGGATATACACGTTTTGAGGTCCCCTGAATCCAAAAAAAGTGGTTTGGCAACATGGTTTCGGTCTGTGAACATAATATCTCAAGAACGAAAAGAGCTAGGTGGTGAAATTTTATATTTGATCCACCCCCTTGCACGTGACACGAAGCTTCTGAACAAAATCGTCTAACATTCCTATTTGTAAAATAAAATAAATAAAAATAAAGAGTACAAGTACTTTATTGATGTACTTTTTCAGTTGTTTTCGATTTTCTCAAAATTCGCTCCAACAATTTTGATTAAAATTCTTAAATCAATTATTTTTTAGTTCTTCTTTAAAATGTATATTCTCATTTTGATCTCGAAATTGTTTGAAGACCATTTTACTCTTGTGCTTCATAGTAAAGATAGGAATAATGGTTGTCATGTTAACAAAATATAAATATTTTTCTATGTTTATAAATTTTACATCTTTAATTCTAATATATTGCCGGAAACTAAATATACGTCATCACAACTTTCAATAAAGACAGTCAGTCATTTCAGATTTTTTTTTTAATAATTTAAATTTCATTTTCATATGTGTGTGTATGTAATTCATTAGCAATAAAACTTTTACATTAAAATTCATTCAATATTAGCTTAGCAGCTAATTAAATTTTAATAATGAGATTCGAGTAAATATGATTCATTTAATTTGAATTGTTTGACATTAAATTTTATAATAAAAGATGGAATTAAAACGACTTATAGTTTAATTTTAATTAAATTTCAAAAATAACTGTTGATTATTATTATTATTAGATGTATGCTGTTTAATGTTTTGTCCTGAGTCTTGTAGGATGAGGATTTTGTTCAAAACTTGTCCCTCACCACTAGGGGATGGAAAAATCGACTCTGGCTTTAGCCAAGAATCGATCTTTTACTGAAAATAATCGACTTTTTAGAATCGAGTCGAAACTCTTTCAAGTCGATTAGAATCGATTCTCACTGGACGACTTCGACTTTTTCTTACAATACTTAGTATCCGATGGTAATATAGCTTGTAACGTTTTCATTGATTGACTTTTCATCTTTCTTTTAAAACTGACACATAACACACCAATCAACACGCTTTCTAAGATCGGTTAGTGAACATATTGGCATTCTTAATTTCCTAAATTAAATATTTAATTTATACCCAACCTCACAATTTTTTTAAAGGTCGGGGCCATACACAATTTCTGGATAGAATATTATTTTATAAAAATATTGAAAACAATATTTGTGGCTGTTGTATTTTTAATAAAATGTTTAAATACTTATATTATAAATAAATAAATATATACCGTATAATATATACTGAGTATATCCTAAGCACTAATTAGAGAGTTTTAAAAAGTGGACTTGAAAGTCGAAAAGTCGACTTTCAGAAATAAATAATCGATTCTGGGAATCGAAAAATATTAAGTCGATTCCAAAATCGAAAATCGACTTTTCTAACGCCTTAACTCCACCACTCACCCTCTTTGTATAAGATCGACCAATTAGATTGATGTGCGTCTAGTTGTTTGTCATTTTGCTCGCGTACCAAGTTTCTGCTTATCAATTTTTTGCTGTTTGTCAAATCTTATTTAGTTCATCTTTTTTTTGACTCCGTTAGATGCAGAAAAAGAGTTCAAAGTTCTAATCTAAGCTCATCACAATATAATGATAAGAAGATCTTCCTCTCTGAATCGGTAACATTCCCATTGATAAAAGATTTATAAGAAAAAAATTAACTTTTTGGATATTTATTTGGCTTCCGCAAAGAATTCCATTTCAAATATTTTTTTATTCTTCCCTTTTTTCTTTTACTCCGCCTTTATCGAATGCTGCGAGGGTGGTTTTATTTTATTTGGCTCCCTGTAATGGCTTTTTTATTATATGGACTCGGCCATTATTTGACTTTTCTATATCTAATAACATCGTCTAGAAGGTTTTCGTTCATCTAAAAAATTTAATTGAAAAAAAAATTTTGTGATTTTTTTTTTTATTTGACCATCAATTTGACATTTATTCTCTGAAATTTATACTCATCTCTAGATATATTAGGAGTATTTATCAAAATTGGGATTAATAATAATATTTATCAATGGGCCACGCGTTATGCATAAATAATTAAGTTTGTTTGGCAATTTGTGGTCTCTCTTTTAAGGCTATTAAAATAAATCAAAATGTAAATTAATAATGATAAACTATCGCTAGTTTAGTGAGGGGAGAGAGTGACAGACACACGAATAAACAAGAGAAGAGAGATGAAGAAAATCAATTTTAATCTGCTTGATTTTTGTCGCTCTGAGATAGTTAATCAAATAATTTTAATTTAGTGGAGAATTTGGAAGGATTACTCGCTTGTATGCAGATGGAAGAGCAAGAAAAATTATAATTCAAAGAATTATGTCGAGGATATATATTTGTACCAGACGACTGAATTTGCAAATGATCAGTTTCGGTCAAGGTTGACCATCATCAGGCCTGTGAAAATACAAGTGATTCAATGCAAGAGTCATAAAAACTAAAAAAAAAAACAAAACAAAAACAGTAACTGCTCTCAATGAGTTGAATAATTGTATAGATATTTTGAATTATAAGCTTATTCTAAAGAATATACATTATTATATCTAATCTAAGATTGACTCTTTAGAATAAGCTTATAATTCAAAATATGTATACAATTATTCAACTCATTGAGAGCAGTTACTGTTTTTGTTTTTTTTTTGTTTTTATGATTCTTGAATCACTTGTATTTTCACAGGCCTGATGATGGTCAACCTTGACCGAAACTGATCATTTGCAAATTCAGTCGTCTGGTACAAATATATATCCTCGACATAATTCTTGGAATTATAATTTTTCTTGCTCTTCCATCTGCATATAAGCGAGTAATCCTTCCAAATTCTCCACTCAACTTATACTCTCTCCGTGCTGTTTCTTCTTTTCTTCAATTTCAGTTTAGTTTAAAAGTGTAATTAAAGAGCCTAAACCGTACTATTTTATAATTATAAAGGAGAATTCTAAAGTGATTTTCTGATTCCGGGGGGGCCGATAGAAAATAAAATATGCCAGACACTATGACGAAGTTTTAGATTTAGCGATTGGAGGGTAGTTATAGCGAAATGGATTTCACTATTACACGGAAAATGAACAGACCGGCCACGATTGTCAAAATTGTCGGCTTTTAACGACTGCTGGCAAATGGTCTTTGGGCACGCTTCCCGACCGGTTTATTCATTTTCCATAAACTTTTTGTAGCTTGCGCGAATTGTTTTTGGCTGCACGGGGTTCTTGTGAAGTGAAAACCATTTTCTCTCCAACTCCCATCCACTGTTTCTACAACTAAACTAACCAATCTTGGCTATTACGAATGAAATTGATGTAAGGGTTTCACCTGTCTGGCATAGTTTTTTTTTATTAACCTCCAAAACCAGGGAAGGACTTTTGAATCATCATGAATATTGAAAATTTTAATGAAAAGTTTTGATATTTACTATGGTTCGGTACGTTTTTTCTTTTCCTCTATTCCTTTCATTTCCAATATTTGGGCGTTTTAGGCTCATTAGCCAGATGTTGGGTAAATAGGAAATTAATGAAAAAAAATTGTAGAAGGAAAATATAGGTCATAGGTTCACGAAATTGTTTACCCTTCCCCTTTTAACCAAACCTCTCCATCCCTAAGAACATATTTTGCAGTTTTTTAGTGCATATCGATCCGAACTCTAAGAATTACACTAACATATTTGAAAAACCTCTATTTATTTTCCAAATTCTTAAGAAGTTTGTGAGTTATATTCTATCTCTAACAATACTTAGGTTTTATTTTTATTATACGACTTGCGTCCATTGAAATCCATTCCTCTTCTCTATAGACGTTTGTTTGCTCAATATTTAATTCATATCCACAAGCACTTTTATATATATTTTTTTTTCATACGCGATTTTAAAATTCCCCTTTATATTTGATTTGGTATAAATCTGGCCAGGACATCGTCATTCATTTATACCGTTTATGAGAAAATAAACCCCAAAATGATATTCAACTGCTTAAATCAAACTCGAGTTCAAGGGCCTTTGCCTTTTTTTTACTACTCTATGAAAAAAAATTTACACCCTCTTGAGGTGAGGGCTCGGCCGACGACCATCAACATATGATTTACAAGCTGAGGTGGCACACCCGCATCCTGAATGCGAATCGAGGCCTCAAAGGCCTTAAGAAGCGAGAGTCGGAGGCTCTGGGGAAAGATTAAAAAAAAGCAGGGAACAAGTGATACCAGGCCCTCCTCGAATTACCCAGGTCAAATTACATCAATATATCTACACGAGATTATGTCTATAAAATACTTTATCTGAATTGATGGTCTCAAAAATTCAATTTTATATTTAAAAAAATTTTTCTATATAAAAGTTAGATGTTTGTTTTCAGGGGTATTCAAGTAGTACTTAAGCAGTTAATGGAGAGGAGAGGAGTACCCCCATTTTCTTATTAATTCTGGTAAATAAGTATATAAATGTAATAATTAGGGCTCGGATTTATAGGCACTGAAAATCTTTAAAATAGGCAGGCAACTAGCACTAAAAATTATTAAAAAAAGGCACTTAAAAGCCATTATTTAAGAAATAATATAAAAAAATTAAAAAATTGATGTCTTATTTTTGGTAATCTGGTGTGACTGGTCGCATAGCACACAATTTTTTCTTAATTTGGGTAATTTAAAGGCGCATTCTGTACATGTTTGCCAGAATATAAATACAAATCAAATTTTTAAGTACTAACTTTTTAAAATTTTTACATTAAAAATAAATTTTTTTCTAAAAAAAAGTATTTTTTTTAAATCTCGGGGGAGGAGGAGGGGGGAATTATCCCCTTTTACCCCTCCCCCTTGAAATATTTTCTTAATAATTCAAAAAATTTTAAATTTAGGCTATGTATAGCTCGTAAAAAATTGAAATTGGCTATTTGAACTTAAATTAGGCACTAAAAAAGGCATTTATAGATGAAATAGGCACTAAAACTCAGAATCGGCCAAAATAGGCATTATAGGCACTAACAAATGCCTCTTATTTTATTCAGAATTTCATGAAACGTATACATACCATATTGGCCTAAATTTTAAGCCATAAATTAAAAAAGGCAAATAGGGCGAAATCCGAGCCCTAGTAATAATGATATGATAAAATATGAACTCTTCCCAAGACGAAATCGAAAGCTTGGTTTACTCAAATATATTGGATGAAGTTCATATTTATATCTGATCAATTTTGTCCGGTGAATTTTTCACAAGCAACTTAGTATTCAAATGGGGAACTCGAATTGAAAAGTTTCCGTAGACTTCGTCCCTTGTTTAGGATTGGAGAAGCCTTTCTTTGGGCCAGACAACATCCACTTAATGCACTACGAATATATAAAACATGCAAAGCCTCGTCTTGCAGGAAGGACCGACCGACCCTTGGTCACAACCCAGCGTGGCGAGGAGCTTAAGTTTTTTTTTTTTTTTTTTTGTTTTTCTATTTTTTATTGCTAACTTTTTCAATTAAAAACAAAAAAGAGAAGTTTATAAAATAAACTTTTTTGAAAAAAAAAAAACACCAGATTTTTTGTGTCGAGATATATTTAGTTTCCTCCGGTATTTTAAAATTCAAGATGTATAATTTATAAACATAGGAGAATATTTATATTTTGTTACCATGGCAACCATCCTATCTTTCCTATGAATTACAGGAGTAAAGTGTGCTTCAAACAATTTTGAGAGCAAAATGAGCGCGTTAGGGCGTTGGGGTGGTTGAAGGAAGGGAGGGGGAAGAGTCCACTATCTAGAGGCGGCAAAAGTCTAAATCCGGCCCTGCTTAAAGCGCCCAAGTTATTTGAGAAACACATTTAGGAGGCCGCTACTACTACACCTTAAAGATTTTTCTTTAATATGAAATATATAAAAAAAAATATGCGATTAGACACACAGTATTTAAATAGTTTTAATGACAAGGGAAATTCTTTTTTTTTTTTTAAGAGAACATTTTTTTCATATTTTGAAATGAAGAAATGATATCCACTCCATTCAAGTGGGGGAGTATTTATTTTTCATGTATTTTTCTTTGAGAAAGCAAAAGAGAAGAGAGGAAAAAAAAAATGGAATGAATCGTAATACCTGGGCGAATTGAGAAGTCGAGAAATGAAAGCAAATGGATGGATTTTGGCCATCGAAGAGGGAATTTCAATTGGGTGTGGGGGGGAGGAAAAATGAATGGACGAAAGAGAATCTTCCTTCTCATTTCAAGGAACCGGGTTCGATGCTTGGGTCGGGAGAGATGAAAACGAATAAGCAAGAGTTACGTTTGAAAGGAATCTCTAAAGAGAGCGAGAAAAAAAATGAAAAGAATTAAAAAAAAAAATAAAAAAAAAATCGATTCAGTAAGGAAAAAAACTTTTTATATATCTGAAGTCTATATTTAAAATTATAAATCCAAAACGACCATCCATTCATATTAATGGTCTTTAGATATTTTAAAAATCTGGTGTGACTGGCGACGGCACCACAACTTTCTCTTACCTTCGGTAATCAGAAAGTTGTTTTCTGTGCTTGTCACACCAGATTTTTTGTATCGAAATATATTTAGTTTCCGCCAATATATTAGAAATTTAAGATGTCAAAATCATAAACATGGCAAAATATTTATATTTTGTTACCATGGCAACCATTTCTCCTATCTTCCCTATGAAATACAAGAGTAAAGTGGTGCTTCAAACAATTTTGAGGGCAAAACGAGAATATACATTTGAAAGAGCATCTAGAAATAATTGATTTTTGAATTTTAATCAAAATCGTTAGAGCGAATTTTGAGAAAATCGAAAAAAACTGAAAAAGTACATCAGTAAAGTACTAGTACTCTTTGGCCAATTTTGATTAAAAGCTTATTTTTCCGGTCCCGGGAGGTGTTTAACTTAAATATAAAATTTCATCCTCCTAGCTCAATTCCTTCATGCTTAAAATTGAACACACACACACCCACCCACCAACCCACACACACACAGACAGACCATGTCGCGAAAACCACTTTTTTGGATTCAGGGGACCTCAAAACGTGAAGATCCATCAAAATCTCGACATCGAATTTTTGACATGAATCCAATACTTTCTCTCTATATATATATTACATATATACATAGGTAAGAGAAAGTAAAAAAATATATACAAAATATTAGGGGGAATGGCAATTCTAACGAAATAATTTTTCTTTTGAAAAAAATCGGGAATGACTTTCTTCAATACTCTATAAATTAGAAAACTATTCAGTTTTCGAAAAAAAAAAAACTTGTAAGAATAAAAACTGCTTATCAAAAAAATAATTTTTTATTTTGGAATGGGTGCAATAGGTCCGAAGACCTATAATGGCCAGTGGTCACATGCAGCCAGAAAGAAAATAAAAACAATAGAGGAAGCTTTT
>JAKCPI010024362.1:0-47758 GCA_023213315.1 Euborellia annulipes
GGCACTAAGAGACGCGCCATTTATATTACGAGGGTTGTTGATTTTATTAATTTACAATGCGATCCGCAATTTCAAACTATGATAGCGTAGGAGGGTGCGTAGGGATCGACTTCAATCTATGACGTCATTTCAACTCACATTCAGAGGCCAGAAAAAAAAAACGTTTTATTATCATCAAAGTGTGCGGGGGAGGTTTCAAAGGGGCAGGATCTCTAGTAAAACTAGCGGGCCAGGCAGAAGAGAATATTTCTAAAGAAAAAAATATCTCGACACGGGTAAGAGCGCATTACATTTGAAAAGGTTACGTGATGTGCGGATAGTGTAACGAGATTTTAAATAATTAAATTGAAAATGTTAAAATTAATTAATTAATATACAGTATATATTTATAACAAAGTATTGATGAATATGAGTGGATCAAAGTCCAAAAGTAAACAATTTTCTTATTTTTTTCCTTTTTGGATAGTACGAATTTCAATACTAATCCTCCAGAGGGCAGCAGTTCCTTAATGCAAAAAAAAAAACTTTGAAAAAATCTAAAATTAAATAGGCAGTCTGATGATTTTATTTAAGCCATTTGGATACCAAATGTGTAAATGTGTGAATGTGAGTGTGAATGAGAAAAAAGTGAGAGTGTTAAAAAAAAATAGGAAAAATATAAAGTTTTAACTTTGATTCATTTTTTCTCAAAAGACTAAAAAGTGGACTTGGTTCACTTTTGCTCTGAACCCCTCATACCAGTTATATACAGGCCTATAAATTTAAATAACGAATCGCATAATAATTAAAAGCCCGTTGTTATAATTATTATTATGATATAAAAAAAATATTAAAATTCACTTTGGATTTATTTTTCAAATGAATTTAAAAAAAAAAAAAAAAGAAAAATGAATAAAATAGAAAGAAATTTTTATTTTCTATACTTTATTGAAAATAAACATCGAGTGAGTTGATATTTGTTGTTGGCAGAAAAAAAAAATCCTTTGGCAAAAACCCAAATGTAATGTCCGAAAATGTTTATATGAGAGCGGGTGGGTATCTATTATCAAGAGACGATTTGTAGTCAGGACCAGTTCGCCAGAGAGGAATGATGATATCAAGGGCGGAGTGCAAGCGAAACCAAAGGGGATGGCAAGGACCAAAGGGTGCGTTTTCTAACAATTAGGGATCGAGGAAGGATTGAAGATAACAGATCAGATACCAGAAACGGAACTCACAATTCTTGGGGGCAATAACAATAACATATTTTTTCCTTAAATATATCACACATGGACAGGAACAATTTAGGACACAAAAAATATAAATACCGATCAAAAGTGTGCTTTAAACAAGTTCTTTGAAAAGTGTCAATCACTTTTACAAAGTATTAATTTTAAACTGGTAACCGTTGGCTCTAGTTAAAACATTATGCTTTAATAGGAGAATTATTTTTTTTTTATTTATATATAACTAAGGCTTTTCAGCAACTAAGGCCTTTTGCCTTTATACAAGTAGAAAGAAAGAAAAAAAATATAAATACAATAAAATAAAATAAAATACCACAAAACAACTCAAATTTTCTCATATATATTAATGGCTTTTAAAAATTAATTAATTTTTAATTAAATTCAAGCATGATACACAATGATTTATTTATTTAATTGTTAATGTTAAATAAATAAATCATTGAAACAAAAACCTTGCGTATCATACTTGAATTTAATTCTCCTATTTTACAAAGTAGTTTGAAAACAAGAACAAAATTCAAAATTTTCAAGAGCTTTGTGCAATTATCGCAACATGATTTCATATATCGTCGATGAAAAATTGTATTGTATCAAGTCCACTTTTTAAAACTCACCCCACATAGCACGGAATATTGCAATCTTGCTCAATGTTGACAATATTGCGGCAACATTGAAGCAATATTGCAGCTCAAACAGCAATTTGAATATTGCCGCTGCAATGTTGCCAAGATTCGCAATGTTTCTGCAACATTGCTGCAATATTTTGTGCTGTTGGGGACATTTCTGCATTCAAATAAAAAAACATTTTCAATTTTTTTAATATCCACAAACATACAAATCTAATTGAAATCTTTAGTGTCGTCCGGTAATATCAATATTATAACCTTATAAATATATATTAGATAATTTCATTCTCGGAAGCATTCTCTCAAGATGGAGTTAAGATGATTTAAAAAATAATAAAAAATGAATAAATCTTTTTTTATTTTGTATTTCAGAGCATTTTTCGGCTTACTTGCGCATTTACACTTGTTTCGGCAATAAAATACCGCCTTCAAAACTGGTCATGGCCTCATGGTTAATAATCGAATATAATTTTTTTCTCTAATAGTTCATTAAACTTAATGAAAAAACTGGCGAAATAGGAATAAGAATAGAATTTATTAGACTATATATATATTTAATCTAAGTTGGTGTGGTTTGTGGTTAAGAGACCCAAAGCACTCGAGGGCATTAAATATTGAAAATTGCCCTGAAGTTATGGGTCAGAGAGACTCGAGGGTGGGGAGAGGGCAAAGGGCATGAAGGCTCGGATCGATTTTATACTGGGACTTGACTGCTGTATCCAATCTAACCCAAAACAAGTTAAAAAAAATTTTAATTGTAACCATTGTGCTAAAATTAAATTTTTGTTAAAAAAACTCGTCATTGACATAAATAAGAGAATAATCAGGTCTCTCTGTGATGTTAACTGACCGAACCTCATTTCTATTTCTTCAAATGTAATTCAATAAAACTTAAGCTAACTATTCTTTAAATAGAATTGAGGCTATCGTCTGTCCATAACCCATTAATCGTTTTTGGCAATGCCTTTCGACTCAGGGAGGCACGTTTATAAAATATAATTAAATATAAATATTTAATTGGATTTTTGTTGTTTGGTTTGATTCCCAACCTGGGGCGACGCCAGTGGGGATTTGGGTTTAGGGGGCGATATTAAGGGGGGCATTGGGGGGCGTGAGTGTTAAGGGAGAAAAATATAGTTTACAAAATTTAAAGAACAAAATCAAATGGGAAAGGTCCTATACAGGATGGTCAGGATGGAAAAGGACAAATATTTCATAAAAATAATTAGTCTGAAGATAATTCCAATCTACAATCGAAACTCCTTTTGTTTTCATTAAATAAAGATTGACCGAAAAAAGATTCATTTTTGTTATTTTCTTCATGAAAATAAAATTATTTTAAATTTTTAGAAGTTTGGGGAGAGATAAAGAATAAAAATCTTGCCTAGTACTCATAGAGTCAGGAGTATTTTTAAATAAATTTTTGAGATTGTGGTTTATTTTAGTTGGTAATTAAATAATACAATTTATTAAAAAATTCATATTATGGTCACTATTCCTGCACTTGAAAAGAAAACGTTATCTGGGAACTTTATCTTTAGTTTTGAAATAAAGAACTTTTTGTTAAAAATTTTATTGAAATCAAATTTTGTACATAAATGCAGATGAATCACAGAATCTATGAATTTGATTCACTTTGAACTATGTAAATTTATGTATGTACACTGAGGGACATATTAAGTCCCACCCATGCGCTTTCTATATGATTATTTTATTGTTTTTAAAGAAATATTATATATTTTTTGATGAAAACTTCCATGATTCAAATCTAGAAACTTTCCAATAAATATTTTTCATTTTTTTTGTTATAAAAACAATGAAATAATCACAAGTAGAAAACGCGTGGGTGGGACTTAATATTGACCCTCACTGTACAGCAGGTATACCAGTCTTTCCCAAATTGTGCTGTTCTCTTGGGGGCGTCTTGAAAATTTTTCTATACAAAATATTATATTAATTTTTTGCTATTAGGCAAAAAATTAATGAAAAGGGGGGTAGGTGTTAGACAACCTCAGAAAGGGGCGATGGGCAAAAAGGTTGGGAACCACTGCTTTAGATAATCAAATAACTCAATGAGTTTCTGCATGTAAGCTTTTGATTCAGAAGTTATAAAAACTTGTTGCCAGCATTAACAGTTTCTATTAATCAAAAAAGTAGAGGAAATAAAAATTATAAGAGAAAGAGCTCACCATATCGGAGGTCCTTTTCCGCTGGGATGTTTCCATTGGGCTCAAGACGATCCAAGTACTCGTCTGAGAAGCCGTTATAAGGCAATTTGGCTGTCCTTTGGGACGAATCTTCCACCTCCTCTTTCGAGATGGCTGCAAAATAAATAAAACAAATCTAGAATTAGAATCTTTTGATTACATTTCTGAAAATATCAAAAATTATAGACTGTTAACAAGTATCGACTTTTAGAGAAAAGTAATTAGGAAATCGAACACGTAGGATAAGAGACTCTATCTGGGCATACGATCCAAGGGCTAAAAAAATAAGGAATCGAACTAACTTTAAGAAAATTATTTTAATTTTCAATCCAAAAATAAGGAAAATGCTTTCAATTATTAGGATCAAGATGTACCGAATACTTTCTTTATAGTTAATTTATTGTTATTTTATTCAAAATTTATTTATACTTATTTTGGAGATGTATTTAATTTATGCGTTTTTTATTTTTATTTTTTGATAGTCTTTATCAAAGGATATTACAGGATGTCACGGCTACTTGAAGGTGAGTAAAATGTGCATATAAAAAAATTTTTGTATTATTATTTTTGATTTCTAGTCAATTGTCAGCCAACCAGTGTACATTATTGGTTTCAATCCATTAATCGGATCATCTTCAGGGCCTACAAACGAAAATACAAAAGGAATTTTTTATTCTTTTTGTCAAACAAACATTTGTTACAGTAGTCTAATTATGCCACATTCATATTTTGTTGAGTGCACAAGAAAGACGCAAGATTTAAAAAATAAAGTCTTCTCTATTAATAAACAAATCTTTAATATTTAATGATACTCCTCGAATATCTTAAATAAATTAATAAAAATCCAAATTTTTTTCCACTCATATCCACTCGAAATCCAAGGAAAAATTCTCTTCCAGTTGATTTGATCTTTAAGTGAATTGGAAAGTTTGTGCGCCGCCGTCAATTCGAATTTGTTCCCCCTTCGATTGAATTATTATCAGTCAGTTTGTCTGCCAATTAAGAGTTGCAGGTGGAGGGGATTAAGTCAAAGCAGCTGCCAATTAAACTAAGATTATCGTCTTTATTTCACCCTCTTTATTTATTTATTTTTTACTTAATGGATTCTTTTGTTTGGGTTTGATTAGATTTAGGCTTTGTACAAACATTTAGGTTTATTAATTTTAATTTTTATAAGATTTATAAATAACATCATTGAAATATTAAACTTCTCGCTTTGAAAGAATCTGTTTTTCTCTTTATGAAGGTTTTTGAAGACTCTATTATGATTTCATCTTCGAATCAATCAATATCTCTTTTTGCTTTTTTATGAGAAATACAGAAAACTCAAGAAGAAGAAATAAATCGCTCCGTTGAAAGAAAAAAGAAGAGAAATATAAAGCCTACAAACAAAAAAAAAATAATTTTCATCAAACATTTGCTAACGTGCGCAAATGTTTGCAAATATACCAGGTATTTCAAACAAACGTTTGCAAACAATTCAATGTTCATATTGAAATATTACTAGTATATTGAAAAGAATTTAAAATAATAGTGCTTCAAAATTTCAAATAAATAAAAATATAACAATAAAAGAAATACAGTGTTAATTTTTTTTAACACCCTTCCGCTATTTTCCCACTCACACACATACACACAGTCTTTTTGGCAACTTAGGCCATATAAGACTTTTAAGATACTCATATGTTTTTAATATATATTGGGAGGCATATTCATTTAAGCCATTTGGTATCCAAATCATCGGACTGCCTGGGATCCGAACCCGCGACCCTTGGTATAGAAGGCCAGCTCGCTAGCAACTACACAAAGGCCCGAGGGGGGTTAAAATTTTTAACGTTTTTGTTGATTAATGGACTGAATATTAAGAATGAATAAAAAATGCACCGAAATGTTTCCGTATATTGATAGGAAATCAGTGGATTTTGTCTTATTTGGCTGCCCCTGTCAGTACAAATATTGATATTTAATTTACTTCAACTCACAAGATCAACTACTGGTCCTATTGCGCCAAATGGAAATTATTTTTAATTATTCATTCATTTGATAAAAATATATACACATTGTATAACATAGGACCAATTTTTGCAATTTGTTTAATCACTTTGGCCTTTAAATGGCTTTATTCTCTTCTAAACTTATTCTAACATCATGCATTTTATGTAAACACTTGCTTTGATGATTGTGAGTAACTTCATGGGAATGAGTGAAAATGGCGCGGAAATTTGTAACTAACTTCACAGGAATGCCTGTAGATGGCGCTGACGTCGTTGTATATAAAAAGGCACGTAAGGGGCCTGACAGTTCACTTGAGTTGGAGCAAGTGCACTCTACTTGATAACGGCTGCAGAATAAGCAGTCGAAACGTAGTGCAGTATTTACATTTTTAATAAATAATTAATAATAAAATGTGGTCTATAATTAAAAATTCCCCCAATAATAATAATTCAAACCACATTCATGGAAAAAATAAAGTGAGAGTGGCCGGTGTATTATTCCGTGTCTATTTTGTCCAGCGGTTCTTTTTCAAATTAAAATATACTCTTAACTAGTTGCTAAAATCCCTCTCTCCTCCAGGAAATGTTGTAATTGTTTTAAAAATTATTAAATATTTCATAAAAGTAATTTAACTTTATTGAAGAGCCTGCGCAAATGACCAGCTTAACAGCACTTTATTAGGTTGCCTAGCGTCCAGGCGTTTTTTCTTTATTTTTTTACTTTCTCTTATTTTTAAAAACATTCCTACTTTTTTCTCATTCACACTCACATTCACACAGTCTTTTCGGCAACTTAGGCCATTTAGGACTTTACTATAACCGTTATATATGATAATATCTATTGGGGGTCCAGACATTTCTATTTAAGGCATTTGGTGGCTTAAATAATTTTATTTAATCATCGGACTGCCTGGAGTCTGAACCCGCGACATTCGGTATATAAGGTAGGCACGCTACCAACTACACCAATCCAGAGGGCCTGCGCCCTGGCGTATTCATGTATGTTTCAAAAACAATCAACCATCTATTGTTTAAAATATTATTGAGCGGTGGCCTGGCAACGGAGATGATCAACAGTCATCACAATCGTTGTAGTCCCAAGCCCGACGAAAGCTCAGGATTGGTGACCCCGAGCAATCAGCGTGTGCAACGTCCCCCTGTAGCTTTAAATTTTTAATATAACAAGCCCCACACCCCTAAATGGCCTCAGTAGCTGATAAGGGTTTTAAAAAAATATTAGAATTTTATGATTAAAATTTTTTGTACCCCCCCCCCCCCTAAGCCTAAAAGTCAAAAGGCGTTCGGACCCCCCTCCCAGACAGTCCGATGAATATTTATTTAAATAATTTTGATACCAAATGTTTTAAATAAATGCACATACCTGGGCTCTCTAATATATCGCCATTAAAATTATGAGTACGGTCAAAATCTTTATGGCCTAAGATGGCAAAAAGACTAATAAGAAAAAATTTTTTTTGTCATTTTCATTGTCTTTTTACGAAAATGAAATTTTTCTTTTATTTATCAAGTGCTGTATCTCATGTGCCGTCTTCTAAGATGAGACAAAGGAGCTGTCTTTTTTTAGTAATGATAGTACAGTATATTTTTGCTTTCAGTTCGATTATTTTTATTGCAGCATCCTGTTATAGAGATATTTTTCTATAATTAAATTGGCTGCGCCCCGTCGTTTTTCCATATTTTGGTGGCTGTCAGGGAGAAACGCATTGGCTTTTGATCCTCTTCACCTGAACCCCTAAGTTTTTTTTTTCTCCCATATTATACTGATTTCCCGGCATTTCCCTTTAGACTGGTTGGCATCTTTTCCATCTTTACCCTCCTCTTCAACTTGCTAAGAACACACATATACTCTCTCTCACTCTCTCTTTTCCTCGTGCTCAGAAAATATCTTCCCTCTTTTTCACTCTTTCTAATATCATTTAAAATCGATCTGCTTATGCAATATGTATTTCAAAAAGCAATAAACGGGAAAAAAATGATATTGAAGTACCAGGTTCGATTCCAAACTGCGTCTTTCTTGCATTCATGAATAATTCTTTATTTATATAACAATGGAAACGAAATAGATGAATAATATACATTTCTGTAAGGGATGGCCGAGTAGCCCTACCCTAAATAAAAAAAAAAAAAAATATACATTTCGATCAATACTGATTTGAAATATTTTTATCGGAAATTTAATAAATTTTGATAAAATAGAGAATTGGAAAAACAAATTTATTGTCGTAGCATTTTGAAGTTTTTTATGTGAGCCATTTGATGTCAACCCTGGCCTGGGCCCGTTTCTAAATAAATTGTTTTCCATTTAAAGCCCTTTTTATTTATGTTACTCAAAACATTCCAAAACATAATATTTTAAAATAATTATCTCACTGTCACCATGAATAAAATCTACTATAATTGTTTTCCAATTTTCACTATCCTATTGTATAAATAGGGATATAAAGAAAAATAAAATTTGCAAAATTACGGAATAAAAAAAAAGAGTTTTCTTTGAATACTATAAAATAACGCTGTTCTAGCAATATTAACATAACAAGTAACGACGTTTAAAATTTTGGCTCTTTTTTTTGGCCAGCAGCAAGGTACATATTATTTAATTTTTAATATCATAGGCCTACTCTTGCTGAGAAGCTAAATATGGCAATATTTTAATTACTTTTGATACTTTGTCAGAGATGATTTAAATAAATATCTAAATGAAATCATAAATTAAATAAACTTCAAAAAGTAATCAAAAAGTATCTAAGTAAATAATTTTAATTATTTAATTAATGTTTGCTTATTTTTATGTTTTAAAGGCATTTGCAGAAATAGAGGGAGTAGAGACCTAGAATACGAGTATCCCAGCCTCAAAAGTTTTTTTAATACATCAAAACCATAAAGATGGCAGACTGTCCAAAACACAAACAAAAAAAAAAAAATGTTTTAAGCTCTTTTATTTAAATAATCAGAATTTGTAACTGTTTTTATATGATTTTTGTTTTTGATACCTTCAATAAAGGTTATGAAATATTATTATTATTGTATATTTCTCGAAAAAACCAGTGGCATGAGGAAGCCTTTGGCTATTTAGCAACGGAGGCCTATAAATTTTCTTTACGTCACTGTTTATTTATTATTTAATTATAATTATTACCAGGGGACGTTTAACACGTTTGTTTCTCGGGACCACCTAGCCAAGATTGAGCCCTACTTTGACATGCTATATCACTTAAAATGTAAAGAAATATAATAGTTATAAAATATAATTACAATATTTTCCTCTTTTTATTAATGTATATTTACAGATTTCAACTGAAATAAAGTCAAGAATAGTAGAGAATTAAAAAAAATAAAAACGTATAAAATTCATTTGATATAGCTAGGTTATATAAATATTCCTCCCGAGAAGAGCAATGAAAAAAAGGGTGCGTTTACCAACTGACAGATGGTATGTATTAAACAAATACCAACTGCGAAAGTCACGTCAGAGTCTAAACAGGAATAAAAAATCGTTTCGTTAAAAAAATAAAAATAAAAAAGTTAAAGCTTGTCTTTTTTTTTTTGCTTCTTTTTTCAAGATTAGAATCTGTCTCTGAATTCAGTCGAGCATCAAATCGACTATAGAAAAAGTTTTTTTTTTCCCCCAATGATAAAAAAAAGTTGAATTTGAATTTGTAAGATGGATTCGGTTAATGTATTCTATTGACAATTTTATATTATAAATTGTGCTTTTGATTTAATAAGCTTTTGTTGGCACGCCTGTAGATAGGCCACCAAACTAACACAAAAACACTTTTTTTTTTTAATGAGAAATAAATCTGGTGTAATGAGGAAAACTCACAAAATATAGAGTGCTGGACCAATAGTTAAATAAATAATACTAATAAGTACACTAAATATTTATCGTGAAACGATAAAGCCGTCCTGAAAACTCAATTTGAATTAAAGTGTGATGCCATGAATTAATGAAAAACAAAACGAATAGGTAAACCGATTTGATTTTGTTTTATTTATAAGTGGAGGGGGTATAAATAAATTCCTGAAGCCAAATAAAGATCTTAATCCGTTGGGATTAGGGGTAGGGGGCCATCCCCTGCGCATATCAAAAAGCGGCGATTGGCTTAATTGACGATTGGCACCCGGCTAATGCCCCTCCACCCATCCACTCGTAAATACAATACCATCATTATTGCAATCAATTATTCAACCTTTTGCAATCGAGTAACGATTTTTTCGTTAATTGTGGGACTGGAATTTAATTGAAAAAGTTCTAGCCTGATTGGAGAAGGGGTTAACGACAAACCAGAGCTAATAAAATTATACAAGTGATTTTTATTTGGTAATAATAATAAAATTTAAGCCGAAATCACCCTGGTTCGTTTCGTTCTCTACAAAAACATTCAACCTGCGGAATAGTAAAAAGAACGTTCGTTATTAAATTTATTATGCTTACTAGCAAAAATAATTTATTTTTTTTTATTTTTTGGCATATCATTGAAGCGGACATTTGCAAGGTCGTGTATTTTTTAGAGGGGAAAAAGAACATACTAGGTACCATTCAAGTATTACGTAAGCAAGCCAAAGTGGCCTGAATCAAAGGGAAGCACAACAACAGAAGATCCAGGGTTCGATTCCCAGAGGCAATCGGGCAGAATTGTCAAATATTTTGGAGTAAATTAGAAAACAAGAAGGAATTAGTATGTTTTTATAAATGTATTATTTTTTTAATATCATTTGATTGATAACCAATGAAGTACGTGGCTGTTCTCACTGAACAAGTCAATGAATAACTCACCCATAAATAGAATACATAATAAATGTATTGTGCCCTTTTAACAACTCCAGGACAGATACAATTTGAAAAACTGATGATGAGAAAACAAAGTTTTCTCGGAACGTCTCATTAATTGTAATAAAATCGGAGGCTTTAATTTTTGGCTGCTCCTGCTTCCTTCCTTGTATCATTTGATTGAGTTAATTAATTATATTAAACCACTGTGTGTATGGAAAAATTATTTCGATTGAAACATTGCGGAAACCATAGACTCAACAATTTAATTTTGTTGGCTGGTATAATCAGTGATGTTTTGGAATAGAGCCAACGTCATACTTCTTATGTTCTCACCCTTTATCCACTCAAATACCTTCACAAAAAAGAAAATTCTAAACAAATACAAGTAGCAAAGCCCGCCTTCGGCGCCCTCATCGCATTAAAAATTTATATTTTTCTTTAAAAATCTTGTTTCTAACTTTTTCTTAACGTTTCCTAGACAAAATTCATCTAATTTTACTTATTTTTTTAAAGTAAATTTTCCCTCGTGACACTCAAATAATCACTCAATTTTTCCCTTGCGAAAATCGTTTGACCTTTTTTTTAAAGCGAATCTCATTTGGCGTTTTTTTGTTTTATAAGGGTGTCATCCCATCTTTTTTAAACTCAGGTTTCGGCTGATTTTTGGCTGAAACTGTCCTAAACCAAAACTTCGGTCGGTTCTTAGAAATGTACTAAGTAGTAGTATTTGTACTTTTCGTTTTTCGTGGAATTTTGACTTAAAAGTGTGTCGCAGCCACAAATAGTTTGAGAAACACAGATTTTAATGATTATTAAAGTAATTTTTTTACTTTTTGATGATTTATGTTTTTTTTTTTTTTCATAATTAATTTAATTTCATATCGAAAATTAAATAATCAAAAAATTCTACATGAAAGCATTCGAACAATTTTGTTAAATTGTGATTTATTAATACATTTATATAATTTTTGAACCATAGAAGGGTCGACGGATGTTGATGTCAAAGGGTTCTCTGCGTTTTATTGAAAAAGAGATATTCAAAATAATGATAAAGAGAAATAAAATTTTTTTTTTAAAAAACGCTCGATTTGTTAAATAGAAAAGAGCAACAGGAAATAAAGACGAATGAATGAGCAAAAAGAGAGAGAGAGAGAAAAAGAGAGCAAATGGACCGAAAAGAAAGATTTGCCCATAGATCTTTTTATTAATTGGTAATTACTTTTTTGTAGGGGAAGTGATCTGAGAATGCATGGATGACTAAACAATAGAAACGAATTAAATTTTAACCTTTTGTGAAGTTCTTCAGCGAAATAAGACGGTAACAAATCGCGTTTGTTGAGATGGGGGGGAAACTCCCGAGTATGGGATATTTATTTTAAAATTGCATTTATTCTACAAGTTAAAATATAGAGAGAGAAAGTATTGGATCCATGTCAAAAACTCGATGTCGACATTTTGATGGATATACACGTTTTGATGTCCCCTGAATCCAAAAAAGTGGTTTTCGCGACATGGTCTGTCTGTGTCTGTGAACAAAATATCTCCAGAACGGAAAGAGCTAGGAGGTTGAAATTTTATATTTAAGTTAGGCGCCCCCATGGGACGTAACACGAAGCTTTTGAACAAAATCGGCCAAAGAGTACTAGTACTTTACTGATGTACTTTTTCAGTTTTTTTTTTCGATTTTCTCAAAATTTGCTCCAACGATTTTTTTTTAAATTCAAAAATCAATTATTTTTTAGATTCTCTTTAAAATGTATATTCTCATTTTGTCATTGAAATCTTCTGAAGACCACTTTACTCTTGTATTTCATAGGGAAGATAGGAGAAATGGTTGCCATGGTAACAAAATATAAATATTTTCCCATACTTATAAATTTTACATCTTGAATTCATATGTTCCGTACTGTCGGAAACTAAATATATGTCGACACAAAAAATCTGGTGTGACAAGCACAGTACACAACTTTCGATTACCGGAGGTAAGAGAAAGTTGTGTGCTGTGCGCCAGTCACACCAGATTTTTACTTTCTCTTACCTCTATATACAAGGCTGAGAAATATACCCTGTAATTATGTAAACTTTCAAATAGGGCTAATGGAGCTGACTAGCTCTTGCCCGCAAATAAATCTTTATTCTATTCTATTCTATTCTATATATGTTAAAATATAGAGAGAGAAAGTATTGGATCCATGTCAAAAATTCGATGTCGAGATTTTGATGGATGTTTTGAGGTCCCCTGAATCCAAAAAAGTGGTTTTCGCGACATGGTCTGTCTGTCTGGGTGTCTGTGAACAAAATATCTCAAGAATAAAAAGACCTAGGGAGTTGAAATTTTATATTTAAGTTAGGCACCTCCCTGGAACATGTCATGAAGCTTTTGAATAAAATGGGCCAAAGAGTACTAGTATTTGACTGAAGTACTTTTTTTTGCGATTTTCTCAAAACTCGCTCTAACGATTTTGGTTAAAATTGAAAAATCCATTATTTTTTAGATGCTCTTTAAAATGTATATCAACAGATCACAACTCCGCAAATAAAGATAGATGACTTATATTGGGCAAGTTCCTCCTAATCAGGCACTGGTAATCCAACCTTTAATACTTTAAAAAAAAATATTTATTTCTGGGAAACTATATGATTTGTCTAAATTGTTTCGATTGTCTGCAATTGTGAATTATAGGAGTATAATAAATGAAGATTTAGAGAAGAGAGAAAAATTGACCAGCAAATCCCCTTTTAACGAATTGTCTGTCATTGGCGACACCTTCTCGAAACTCAACTTTAAAGCCTATAATATCTATTTTTATTAGTGAAATCTCGCAGCTCAATTTATTTGAGTGGCTTCTTCGAGAGACCTCTTGTCTGTTTGTTCTCGTTAAAGACGTCGTTTTCCTGCCGTTGAAATCCTACTGCAATCGGGAATAATTGCGCCATCCAGACGCCTGACAAATAGAGAGATCTCATTCAATTTGGACGCCGATTAATGGACGCCTTCCATACTCCACGCTCTTTTATGGTCGGCTAAGAATTTAATATGCATCAAGCCACTCGGCTTGTGCTTTGCATTCTTCATCCAACTCTTCATTTCACAGCTATTGTTTTATATTTATATCCCCTTGAACCTTCGGGGGGAAATGGTCCTGTCCCTTTTGTCTTAGGGTGCGATTATTATTATTTAATGTTAAAGATTCTTATATCCTTGATTATTAATTCTTCTTAAGTAAAAGGAAATTTCAAATAAGCTTATAATCATTCAAAAAAAAAAAAAAGCTTACTCATTTTCATTGTAAAAATAAAATTCATTAATTTTTTGTTGGAATATAATTAAATTGATTATATAAAAGAAAAAAATCTGGTGTGACTGGCGCACAGCACACAACTTTCTCTTACCTTCGGTAATGGAAAGTTGTGTTCTGTGCTTGTCACACCAGATTTTTTGTGTCGACATATATTTAGTTCCCGACAGTACGGAACATTTGAATTCAGATGTAAAATTTATAAGTATGGGAAAATATTTATATTTTGTTACCATGGCAACCATTCAGGGGCGTATATAGAAATTTTTTTCGGGGGGGGCCCGGACTCAAAAATTTTTCTGAGGAAAATTTTTTTTTAAGAAACTATACTTTTTTTCACACGAAATTTTTTGAGGAACATTTTTTCTATTGCGGAACCAAAGTTGTCCATCCTGCGGAAAAATTTGTTGCGCTGATGTCTGTATATCCCCATATATGTATATGTGTTTGGGAAATTTCGGGGGGAGGGGGCCCGGGCCCCCTCGGCCCCCCCTAAATACGCCCCTGCAACCATTTCTCCTATCTTTCCTATGAAATACAAGAGTAAAGTGGTCTTCAGAAGATTTCAATCGCAAAATGAGAATATACATTTTAAAGAGCATCTAAAAAATAATTGATTTTTGAATTTAAAAAAAAATCGTTGGAGCAAATTTTGAGAAAATCGAAAAAAAACTGTAAAAGTACATCAGTAAAGTACTAGTACTCTTTGGCCGATTTTGATTAAAAGCTTATTTTTCCGGTCCCGGGGGGTGTTTAACTTAAATATAGAATTTCAACCTCGTAGCTCAATTCCTTCATGCTTAAAATTGAACACACACAGACACACACACAGACACACAGACAGACAGACCATGTCGCGAAAATCACTTTTTTGGATTCAGGGGACCTCAAAACGTGAAGATCCATCAAAATCTCGACATCGAATTTTTGACATGAATCTAATACTTTCTCTCTATATATATATTACATATATACATAGGTAAGAGAAAGTAAAAATATAGCACCAAAAAAAGAATGATTTTTGAGAAATTTAAAACTAGTTAAGACAGAAAACAAGTATTAATATTATACTAATAAATTTTTGCTGTTAAGGGAGGGTAGGAGGGGATAAGCATGTTAAAAATGCCTTTTGCAAATCGTATCTCAATGATATTCTATGGATTATGTAGATACATAAAGATTCTGAAAATTTCAGACATCGGCTTCTTCAAAAAGTCAAAATAAGTAAAAATTGGTCTCTTTTTCTTACTTTCTCTTACCCTACATGAAATATAATTTGTATTATAGGGCTTAAATATCTAGTCATTGCTTGGGTTACATGGGGGCCCCCCAACCCCCCAACACCTATGAGGCCTACAATAAATTTATTTTAGAATTAGAATTAATTTATTGATTTTTTAAGAAATTTTAAGGAATTTTTCGATGCTAATTTTTTTTTTTTTTTTTACGGATTAAAGAAATTTTCTTAAGAGAAATTATAATTTTTTTATGATTAAATTGAGCAAGAATCTCTCTCTGGATCTCGGTAGCCCACCTAACAAACAAAACATGACTAAAATCAACAGGCCATGGGGGAAATGGGACACCAGCACATAAACCACAACCAACTCACAAAGTTAAACTTATTACAAAATATTAATAGGCTTGAATTAAGTAATTATACAAAAAATCCATTTTATTTAACTCTATTTTTTATTGAAAATAATATAAATAAATATATCAAGTGACAAAAGAGTTGTTGTATAAATTTACATTTTTTGCTAGAATGAAAGGTTCATATATTTTATTTAAAGTAATTTATGTATAGAGAACGAAAAAAAATGGAAAAATATACGTCACTATTTTATTCATGAATAAAGAGCGTAGATAATTCAAGATATTTGTTGTCTCCTCTGGAAAATGGAAAAGAACAAAAGAAAAGGACAGAAATTAGGCTATTTGTTAAATATAATATTTAAAAATTATTGTGAATGACTAAAATTGTGATTTCACGAATATCTTCTTAAAGAATAAATAAATCGTTTGAATCAATATTTGATTTTTATCAAGGGTTTAATTGCAATCCCTTAATACAATATTAGAGAGCGAGTTGAAAAAATTAACTTATTATGTAAATGAAAAATATCAGCTCCCACTACGGGTGTCAATAAATTGGTTTGCATTAAAGATAGAATTTCCTGTATAAATAAAATCAATTCATTATCAATTCTCTAGAGAGAGAGAGCGCGGTTGTTAAAATAAAAAAATAACATTTGGGTTTAAAAAAAATGAAAGCACTTCTCTATAGCTTGTTATTATTAGAAGAAATAGCATTTGAATCGGTCTGAACGGTACCATGTTTCGCTTTGTTTGTAAAATCCTCCTTATGTTGTTTTTCAGTACAAATTGTAAGTGTTAATAAAAATACTATTTTTTTTTTTTTTAATACAGATAGATTAGTCTAATATTATTCTATATTTGAAATGTAGAGAAATATTAAAGAATTATTATTTTAATCAAGAAAATTTCGCAAAAAAAGATTAGGGAGGGGGGGTGCTGGAGCCCTAACCCGAAGTTAATGAAATTTTTACAGGTCATTCGGGGGTACTCTAGGTTAGCTACCCTAAGTTTTTGACCTCGAGGACCCTGTGCTAACTTGAAGTGAGGGGGCGGAAACCTCAAAAATTTTGGATTTTTTCAGTTTTTTGCTTATATCTCGTAAACTAAGCATATTCTTTGAACCATATATCAATACAAAATTGTAGAGCATTAAATTTGCTAAGTTTGGTACATAAAAAGAATTTGTATTGAGGTATGGTGTCTATAATATGCTTGATTTAGGAGATATAAGTGAAAAATTGGAAAAAAAATCCAAAATTTTTGAGGTTTTTGCCGCCCCACCATCCTCAAGTTAGCACAGGGTCCTCGAGGTCAAAAACTTAGGATAAAATTTCATTAAATTAGAAATATTTTCAAGGCAAAAAGTTATATCGACTAGACTAGACTGACTGTTATTTTTTATTTTCTATTTGTAATATACTGTACAATAATATAATATATAGCAATATGAGTTTGTTTCTCCCGGGGGGGGGGGGGGTTAAAACCTTAAACCCCTCCCCCTGGTTGCCTCACTGATCGGTACTTATACTACTAAAAATCTAATTCATTTCAAAACCCTAAAAGGACTCAGTAGCTGAAAGATCAAAAATAAAAAAAAAAAGATAAAGCTTTATTATACAAAATATATTTTATTAAATATTGCTTTAATATTATTTCAATATATAGGTCTATATATGAGTTAATTATGACCGGCACTTGTAACTGCTCTTCCAGTGAAACCTATACTAAAGTTATATAAAATAAATCTAGATTTTCATAATTTTAAGCCCTTAATAATGACTTCTTATTTCAATTATTATTTTCCTCGTTGATGCGGAGGCGAATTCAGTCTTTAAGGTGGCGTCTCGGGGTGCTAATTTTGGGACTTTCCAGCGGCCACAATTTTGAAGCTATCGACCTCAAATTTTTTTTAAATTAAAGCTATTTAAAATATCTACAACTTATAGAAGCCCTTTTTTTGATTTTCGAAAAAAAATTTTTTTTTTAGATTAATCGCATTAAATAAAAGATATTTAAAAAAAGGAGCTCTATAAGTTGTAGATAATTAAATTAGTAATCATTGTGTTAAAAAATAATTAATTTTTTGCCTTTAATTAATTAGCTGGAAAGTCTAGAATGAAATGGATCAAGTTGCGTGTTATCCAATGGGGGAACACTAACGCCATCTGGTGCCGCCTCGAGTCAATCGTGTTTTAACGGTTTTCCGAGACGCGCACCTTAATAAGTTTCTCTTTTTATTCCCCCGTCTCTTTATTTTTCTGACAACTCGGTTGACTGGCAACAAAAGGCGCCAGCATCCATCCGTCTTAAGGAAATTTAGAGAGCTGTCAACGTTGATTCAAGCCCCCGATATCATCCATCTATCTCCTCAAAAAACGATTCTTTTCTTACTATCTTGTTATTAAATCAAAGAAAGAAATTAAAATTTAATGCAATATGCAAAATACAGAGATATCAAACAATAAGAATTAAAATGAATATGAATTATATATTTTCTAGAATAAATTGTGGTACCGTTTTTTAATAATTAAAAGAAAGAAATGAAATTACTCTGGTGAATAATGTCTAAGCCCCTGTAATAAAGGAATTAGCACGGTATTTTGAGAATCTTAACTTAAAGCAGACAGCAAGGAAAAGATCAAGTCAGGTTTTGTGTACGAGTTCTAGAGGAAACTTTAATAAATTCTCTCTTAACCGGGATTTAGTTAAAATTTAATTGAACAAATTCCGGATGGGAATCAATAACGATGAACTCACTTAACTTCCTTTGAGTTAAATAAGATTCTAAATAAACCCCAAAAACCGCAACTCACTCTATTATTAGGTTAAAGTGGGTATTAGCATTCGCGAGGGAAATAATTTTAAATGCAACAGTCAAGAACATTGAGAAAATTTGCCTGGAAATCTAAAAAAAAAATAAATAAATATTTTTCTCATGGATGAAATAAATATCTATCTATCTATTTATTAAAACCTTTCTCTATTTATCTTAATGGGCCGGGCACAGGAATAGACTCGCTTCTTATGCTAGGGGTAACCGGTTCGCTTCCCACTCCGAGAAATGAAAATTTTTCGAAATTATTTCGGATGCCAATTAATTTAGAAATATAGAGACTGTATCTAAATAAATAGATAAATTTATTAGCGACCCGTTTAAAGGGACCAGTACTCGATGGCTAGGTCCAAACAAATACAACAAAAACATTGTGTGGTTTTATGAAATCACGATGCAAGTGAAACTTTTTTTTTCGGATCGTAGGCTTTTAACTGAAAATTTTCAGAAAATTATTCAATTAAGGGTATTAAAATCGCGTTTTTAATCTTAATTTAATAATTGGAAAATGGGAATGATAATGGGAAATCAATTGGCGTATGTTAAATTAATATATTTTATCAATTTAAAAATTGAAAAATTAAATCTCCAATTATCTTTTTATAATTCGTCATATGTATTAAATTTCAACTTTCCTATTTTTGTCGATATGACTTGTAACGTCATAACTTGTAGCGTCATGGCCTTTGAAGTCACGATTTGTAACGCGACATGCTGATAGAGAAACGAAAAAATTTGTGTCGATTAAAATAAATTTTCACTTTAAAAATGCTGAACATGCCAGAAAAAGGAATTTAAATAAAAATAAATATTTACTATCAAGAAGTTTTATATATGTAAGTAGCAAAAAAGTTTGCTAAATAAAAAATCTGGTGTGACTGGCGCACAGCAAACAACTTTCTCTTACCTTCGGTAATCGAAAGTTGTGTTCTGTGCTTGTCACACCAGATTTTTTGTGTCGACATATATTTAGTTCCCGACAGTACGGAACATATGAATTCAGATGTAAAATTTTTAAGTATGGGAAAATATTTATATTCTGTTACCATGGCAACCATTTCTCCTATCCTTCCCTATGAAATACAAGAGTAAAGTGGTCTTCAGAAGATTTCAATCGCAAAATGAGAATATACATTTTAAACAGCATCTAAAAAATAATTGATTTTTGAATTTTAAAAAAAATCGTTGGAGCAAATTTTGAGAAAATCGAAAAAAACTGAAAAAGTACATCAGTAAAGTACTAGTACTCTTTGGCCGATTTTGATTAAAAGCTTATTTTTCCGGTCCCGGGGGTGTTTAACTTAAATATAAAATTTCAACCTCATAGCTCAATTCCTTCATGCTTAAAATTGAACACACACCCACACACCCACCCACCCACCCACCCACACACACACACACAGACAGACCATGTCGCGAAAACCACTTTTTTGGATTCAGGGGACCTCAAAACGTGAAGATCCATCAAAATCTCGACATCGAATTTTTGACATGAATCCAATACTTTCTCTCTATATATATATTACATATATACATAGGTAAGAGAAAGTAAAATTAAAAATAAAAAGTTTGAATTGGGTCATCACTTGTAAAAAGTTTGATATAAAATGTCATGAAGAGAAAGAAAATATAGGAAATTTTTTAAAATCCAGTGCTCACTCTAAGCAATGAATGTTTAATTTAATTAGGTAAATGCTCATGGGCGTAACTGGGGAGTCTCGGGAGAGGGGGGAGAAGGTCCGTGCCCCCCCCCAGCCGGATTCCCTAGTTACGTCCATGTAAATGCTTCAAAATAAGGGAATGCAAGCAGACAATTAAAACAGCACAAAAGATATTTCTGATCGATAAACTTCCTACCTTCGAGAGGAATAAATATATATTTTATCGATAATAGCCTCAGTGTCGAAAAAGAGTTTTTTTAAATAATATTACCCTTTTTGTCTCTATTTTTCATGTTTCAGTGTTAGTAGCTATCAAAAATAATTTAAAAACATTGCGCAATATTTCTAATAGCCAATACAATTTTTTTATATTGTTAAAACATTTAAAAATTAAGATGAATATATTTTAATTTAAAAAACTTTTTTTTTTGTTAATAAAGAAAAGAACAATATATCAATTAATCTACAAATCCATTAGTATTAAACGAGGGAGTAAAAAGTGGAGGGGATTAGGCCCTTTGTGCAATTGCACACCACACCCACACACAGACGAATAAATATAGCCTCAAGTATGAGTGTGATTTATGTGCAATAACTAATGGCGGTGGTTTATGCCGAATTAATAGGAACATTAGCGAGACAACGAAACACAAACCCGAGAAGTGAATAATATAAATATATCAATCAAAAATAGGAGGAAGGAGGGGAAATAATTTGGGAAGAAAATTAGTGTATAGCTGATAAAATAAATAAATAAATATTTACGAAAGGGAAAAAATTGATAGTTTAGAGACGTCATCATGATTATCTCTTTTAATAAATAAACAAAAGACTTGGGCATCAATGACCATTCAAAGAGGTGAACGAACACACACGGCCAAGTAAATTTTTTTTTTAATGGACTGGAGGTAGAGATGGTATTATTCAATGAAACCCAGAGCTGTCTCCAATCTGGGAGTTTCATTTCGTCATTTCGTAGAAACAAATTTCCTGGCTGCCCGATCCTTCAACCATTGTTTAAATATAACAGCCACTTTACAACTACACTTTATTTTTACTTTCTCTTACCTATATATGTAATATATAGAGAAAGAGAAAATAGAAGAAGAATAGAAAGAGAAAAAAAATTTGAATTGTTTGACATTAAATTTTATAATAAAAGAAAGTAATGGATTCATTTCAAAAATTCGATGTCGACATTTTGATGGATATACACGTTTTGAGGTCCCCTGAATCCAAAAAAGTGGTTTTGGCAACATGGTTTCGGTCTGTGAACATAATATCTCAAGAACGAAAAGAGCTAGGAGGTGAAATTTTATATTTGATCCACCCCCCTTGCACGTGACACGAAGCTTCTGAACAAAATCGTCTAACATTCCTATTTGTAAAATAAAATAAATAAAAATAAAGAGTACAAGTACTTTATTGATGTACTTTTTCAGTTGTTTTCGATTTTCTCAAAATTCGCTCCAACAATTTTGATTAAAATTCTTAAATCAATTATTTTTTAGTTCTTCTTTAAAATGTATATTCTCATTTTGATCTCGAAATTGTTTGAAGACCATTTTACTCTTGTACTTCATAGTAAAGATAGGAATAATGGTTGTCATGTTAACAAAATATAAATATTTTTCTATGTTTATAAATTTTACATCTTTAATTCTAATATATTGCCGGAAACTAAATATACGTCATCACAACTTTCAATAAAGACAGTCATTTCAGATTTTTTAAAAATAATTTAAATTTCATTTTCATATGTGTGTGTATGTAATTCATTAGCAATAAAACTTTTACATTAAAATTCATTCAATATTAGCTTAGCAGCTAATTAAATTTTAATAATGAGATTCGAGTAAATATGATTCATTTAATTTGAATTGTTTGACATTAAATTTTATAATAAAAGATGAAATTAAAACGACTTATAGTTTAATTTTAATTAAATTTCAAAAATAACTGTTGATTATTATTATTATTAGATGTATGCTTTTTAATGTTTTGTCCTGAGTCTTGTAGGATGAGGATTTTGTTCAAAACTTGTCCCTCACCACTAGGGATGGAAAAATTGACTCTGGCTTTAACCAAGAATCGATCTTTTAATGAAAATAATCGACTTTTTAGAATCGAGTCGAAACTCTTTCAAGTCGATTAGAATCGATTCTCACTGGACGACTTCGACTTTTTCTTACAATACTTAGTATCCGATGGTAATATAGTTTGTAACGTTTTCATTTATTGACTTTCATCTTTCTTTTAAAACCGACACATAACACACCAATCAACACGCTTTCTAAGATCGGTTAGTGAACATACACAATTTCTGGATAGAAAATTATTTTATAAAAATATTGAAAACAATATTTGTGGCTGTTGTATTTTAATAAAATGTTTAAATACTTATTAAATCTTATATTATAAATAAATAAATATATACCGTATAATATATACTGATTGTGAGTATCTCCTAAGCACTAATTAGAGAGTTTTTAAAAAGTGGACTTGAAAGTCGAAAAGTCGACTTTCAGAAATAAATAATCGATTCTGGGAATCGAAAAATATTAAGTCGATTCCAAAATCGAAAATCGACTTTTCGAGCGCCTTTTCCACCACTCACCCTCTTTGTATAAGATCGACCAATTAGATTGATGTGCGTCTAGTTGTTTGTCATTTTGCTCGCGTACCAAGTTTCTGCTTATCAATTTTTTGCTGTTTGTCAAATCTTATTTAGTTCATCTTTTTTTTGACTCCGTTAGATGCAGAAAAAGAGTTCAAAGTTCTAATCTAAGCTCATCACAATATAATGATAAGAAGATCTTCCTCTCTGAATCGGTAACATTCCCATTGATAAAAGATTTATAAGAAAAAAATTAACTTTTTGGATATTTATTTGGCTTCCGCAAAGAATTCCATTTCAAATATTTTTTTATTCTTCCCTTTTTTTCTTTTACTCCGCCTTTATCGAATGCTGCGAGGGTGGTTTTATTTTATTTGGCTCCCTGTAATGGCTTTTTTATTATATGGACTCGGCCATTATTTGACTTTTCTATATCTAATAACATCGTCTAGAAGGTTTTCGTTCATCTAAAAAATTTAATTGAAAAAAAAATTTTGTGATTTTTTTTTATTTGACCATCAATTTGACATTTATTCTCTGAAATTTATACTCATCTCTAGATCTATTAGGAGTATTTATCAAAATTGGGATTAATAATAATATTTATCAATGGGCCACGCGTTATGCATAAATAATTAAGTTTGTTTGGCAATTTGTGGTCTCTCTTTTAAGGCTATTAAAATAAATCAAAATGTAAATTAATAATGATAAACTATCGCTAGTTTAGTGAGGGGAGAGAGTGACAGACACACGAATAAACAAGAGAAGAGAGATGAAGAAAATCAATTTTAATCTGCTTGATTTTTGTCGCTCTGAGATAGTTAATCAAATAATTTTAATTTAGTTTAAAAGTGTAATTAAATATCCTAAACCGTACTATTTTATAATTATAAAGGAGAATTCAAAAGTGATTTTCTGATTTCGGGGGGCCGATAGAAAATAAAATATGCCAGACTCTATGACGAAGTTTTAGATTTAGCCATTGGAGGGTAGTTATAGCGAAATGGATTTCACTATTACACGGAAAATGAACAGACCGGCCACGATTGTCAAAATTGTCGGCTTTTAACGACTGCTGGCAAATGGTCTTTGGGCACGCTTCCCGACCAGCTTATTCATTTTCCATCAGTCGATGTAAACTTTTTGTAGCTTGCACGAATTGTTTTGGCTGCACGGGGTTCTTGTGAAGTGAAAACCATTTTCTCTCCAACTCCCATCCACTGTTTCTACAACTAAACTAACCAATCTTGGCTATTACGAATGAAATTGATATAAGGGTTTCACCTGTCTGGCATAGTTTTTTTTTATTAACCTCCAAAACCAGGGAAGGACTTTTGAATCATCATGAATATTGAAAATTTTAATGAAAAGTTTTGATATTTACTATGGTTCGGTACGTTTTTTCTTTTCCTCTATTCCTTTCATTTCCAATATTTGGGCGTTTTAGGCTCATTAGCCAGATGTTGGGTAAATAGGAAATTAATGAAAAAAATTGTAGAAGGAAAATATAGGTCATAGGTTCACGAAATTGTTTACCCTTCCCCTTTTAACCAAACCTCTCCATCCCTAAGAACATATTTTGCAGTTTTTTAGTGCATATCGATCCGAACTCAAAGAATTACACTAACATATTTGAAAAACCTCTATTTTCCAAATTCTTAAGAAGTTTGTTAGTTATATTCTATCTCTAACAATACTTAGGTTTTATTTTTATTATACGACTTGCGTCCATTGAAATCCATTCCTCTTCTCTATAGACGTTTGTTTGCTCAATATTTAATTCATATCCACAAGCACTTTTATATATTTTTTTTTCATACGCGATTTTAAAATTCCCCTTTATATTTGATTTGGTATAAATCTGGCCAGGACATCGTCATTCATTTATACCGTTTATGAGAAAATAAACCCCAAAATGATATTCAACTGCTTAAATCAAACCCGAGTTCAAGGGCCTTTGCCTTTTTTTACTACTCTATGAAAAAAAATTTACACCCTCTTGAGGTGAGGGCTCGGCCGACGACCATCAACATATGATTTACAAGCTGAGGTGGCACACCCGCATCCTGAATGCGAATCGAGGCCTCAAAGGCCTTAAGAAGCGAGAGTCGGAGGCTCTGGGGAAAGATTAAAAAAAAAGCAGGGAACAAGTGATACCAGGCCCTCCTCGAATTACCCAGGTCAAATTACATCAATATATCTACACGAGATTATGTCTATAAAATACTTTATCTGAATTGATGGTCTCAAAAATTCAATTTTAAAATTTTTCTATTGGGATCTTTAGCATTTCAATACTCTATCTGGTGGCTTAAATTCGAACTAGCGATTGTAGGATAAACCTTCATATGTTTAACGTGATATAAGGGTCAAGAACATTTAAACATCTGATATAATTGTATTATTTAAAAAAAAAGTTATAACCCACGAGTAAACATTATTGTTAGATTAATAAATAATACATACATACACTAATATATTCACAAATATGAAATTTTCTCCTTATAAAAATAAAAGCAATGTGTATCTACTTTGTGTTTATGGGTGTAAAAGTCATGCATCTAAGCATGAAACAGTTCGATTTCATTCTTTTCCAAAAAAAGACAGTATAGTGAAAATTATAAATAATTTTATTGTAGAAGAATCAATCTATCAGATTTAGAAGCCTTCTTTTTAATTTTTGCCTCTATCTTTTTCTTGTTTTTCTCCAAAACAATTGTGCTCCAGCAAAGGCCTCTCATATCGTATTTTTTTAAGAGCTGATTTATGTGGTGCACTCCAAACACATTTTTTGTCTGTAGACGTGATATTTTTTAAATCTTCTAAATTATTTTTGTAAGTACAAAAAAAAAAATTATTAATTTTATATTTAATTACCGGTATTAATTTTTTAGTTAATTTATCATTTAATTATCTTGTATTTATTATTACAATAAAATATTTCAAGCACTTTTTGGCTAACATCATATCAGATATCATAAATAGCGGTTACAGAATAAAAGTACAGCCCCAAATGTGCTTGCAGGTACTTCCTAATCCAGCCTTATACGAGCATCCATCCCAATTGTTATTATTATTATAAAATTTGATCATTTATTTCATGAAATTCTTCTCGTAAACTTGTTGTTTGTAAACAGAAAGCAAGAATTTGGTCTGTCATTGAAACTGTCATTACTATTACTCACTTTAAAACATCACCAGGATCAATAATATTATCTCCACAAATAAAATTTCTATTAGTAAGTGTGGCAGAAGAAAACCTACAAATTTCCTGTACCGTCACACCCATTTTTTATTTTTAATTAAACTTTTTGTCTCATAAAACACGAGTACTTGCGTATCAGCTCAGCCATTCAATCCTACAATGGCTAGTTCATTTTTTGCCACCAGGTGAAGCCACGCCTCTCCCATAGATCCCAATATAAGTTAGATTTTTGTTTTGAGGGGCTTGTTTTGAAGTACTACGTAAGCAGTTAATGGAGAAGAGAGGAGTACACCATTTTCTTATTAATTCTGGTAAATAAGTATATAAATGTAATAATGAGGTGATAAAATTCTTCCCAAGACGAAATCGAAGCTTGGTTTGAAGGGGCAACTGCACCTACCAAGATAATTAGAAGGTTCAGACCAGTAATTGAAAATATGGCCCAAGCAAGTCTCAATCCGTCAAAAAGGGACTTTCGTGACGAGTTGAGGAACAAACCAGATTTTCATTTTCATTAAGACATGTTTCCAAATTCTAGTTTGATTCTTTCAAGTCTTCTTAACTGAAGCTTTGTAGACTCAAACCAAGCGTTCGATCTCTACTCGGTTATAAAAAAAAAAAAACAAAAAAACTGGTGTGAATGGTCGCACAGCACACAACTTTCTCTTAGCTTAAGTAATCGGAAGTTGTTGGCTTGTCATCCCAGATTTTTTGTGTCGACATATATTTAGTTTCCGCCAATATATTAATTAGCATTCAAGATGTAAAATTTATGAACATAGAAAAATTTTTATATTTTGTTAACATGACAACCATTACTCCTATCTTTACTATTAAGTACAAGAGTAAATGGTCTTCAATCAATTTTGAGAGCAAAATGAGAATATACATTTTAAAGAACATCTAAAATATAATTGATTTAAGAATTTTAATCAAAATTGTTGGAGCGATTTTTGAGAAAATCAACAGACAGACCATCTTGCGAAAATCACTTTTTTGGATTCAGGGGATCTCAAAATGTGTATATCCATCTCAACTTCGAATTTTTTACCAATACTTTCTCTCTCTATATTTAACATTCTTATAGAGGTAAGAGAAAGTAATAAAAAATAAATAATAAGATTTGAAAAAAATGGTTTTTCTTTTTGAAAGTGGTTTACTGGCAATACTAAACCCAAAAATTTTAACTTAAATTAAAATTTTTTAATTAATTAGCCTCCGGAATTTAAATAACATCACACACACAAGGGTTCTATGAACTTACATGGAGAAAAACTCAAAGCAAATCAAATTTGGAAGGGATTACTCAAATATATTGGATGAAGTTCATATTTATATCTGATCAATTTTGTCCGGTGAATTTTTCACAAGCAACTTAGTATTCAAATGGGGAACTCGAATTGAAAAGTTTCCGTAGACTTCGTCCCTTGTTTAAGATTGGAGAAGCCTTTCTTTGGCCCAGACAACATCCACTTAATGCACTACGAATATATAAAACATGCAAAGCCTCGTCTTGCAGGAAGGACCGACCGACCCTTGGTCACAACCCAGCGAGGCGAGGAGCTTAAGTTTTTTTTTTTTTTTTTGTTTTTCTATTTTTTATTGCTAACTTTTTCAATTAAAAACAAAAAAGAGAAGTTTATAAAATAAACTTTTTTTAAAAAAAAAAAAAAAACCCAGATTTTTTGTGTCGAGATATATTTAGTTTCCTCCGGTATTTTAGAATTCAAGATGTATAATTTATAAACATAGGAGAATATTTATATTTTGTTACCATGGCAACCATCCTATCTTTCCTATGAATTACAGGAGTAAAGTGTGCTTCAAACAATTTTGAGAGCAAAATAAGCGCGTTAGGGCGTTGGGGTGGTTGAAGGAAGGGAGGGGGGAAGAGTCCACTATCTAGAGGCGGCAAAAGTCTAAATCCGGCCCTGCTTAAAGCGCCCAAGTTATTTGAGAAACACATTTAGAGGCCGCTACTACTACACCTTAAAGATTTTTCTTTAATATGAAATATATAAAAAAAAAAAAATATGCGATTAGACACACAGTATTTAAATAGTTTTAATGACAAGAGAAATTCTTTTTTAAGAGAACATTTTTTTCATATTTTGAAATGAAGAAATGATATCCACTCCATTCAAGTGGGGGAGTATTTATTTTCCATGTATTTTTTTCTTTGAGAAAGCAAAGAGAGAGAAAAAAAATGGAATGATTCGTAATACCTGGGCGAATTGAGAAGTCGAGAAATGAAAGCAAATGGATGGATTTTGGCCATCGAAGAGGGAATTTCAATTGGGTGTGGGTGGGGGAAAATGAATGGACGAAAGAGAATCTTCCTTCTCATTTCAAGGAACCGGGTTCGATGCTTGGGTCGGGAGATGAAAACGAATAAGCAAAGAGTTACGTTTGAAAGGAATCTCTAAAGAGAGCGAGAGAAAAAAATGAAGATTAAAAAAAAAAATAAATCGATTCAGTAAGGAAAAAAACTTTTTTATATATCTGACGTCTATATTTAAAATTATAAATCCAAAACGACCATCCAATCATATTAATGGTCTTTAGATATTTAAAAAAATATATACAAAATATTAGGGGGAATGGCAATTCTAACGAAATAATTTTTCTTTTGAAAAAATCGGGAATGACTTTCTTCAATACTCTATAAATTAGAAAACTATTCAGTTTTCGAAAAAAAAAACTTGTAAGAATAAAAACTGTATAAAATAATTTTTTTATTTTGGAATGGGTGCAATAGGTCCGAAGACCTATAATGGCCAGTGGTCACATGCAGCCTGGAAGAAAATAAAAACAATAGAGGAAGCATAAAAGGGGAGCTCAACTGCGGGAACTGAGAAGATGCCTGTTGAGATTAGACTTGAAAGTCTGAAGTTGTAGGTTTTGGTGAAGATAGACGCAGGGAAAAATAAATCGTCGCATTTTTAAGATATCCTATCCATTTAGATATCCAGAAACAAAATTCCAAAAATGCTTTTTTTTTATTCAGGGAAAAGATTCAACGAAATCTCCCGGCTGACTTTTTTACTTTTTATGATTACAATACTGTCTGAACTTGGTATATCCACGAAAAAGTAAAACATGATCGCAATACTTTCTCTCTATATATATATTTCGTATTTCGGGTAAGGGAAAGTAAAAAGTCAAGCTAAAGAAATCTTTCGATTACATTAAAAGCTATTGAGAGATTTCAACAACATCAGCAGATCTTTATTAGAGATGTTATTCTGGCACTAAAAGAGTTTTATTTAAAATTATTCAATTATAGAATTATTCAAGAATTTACTTAAGAATTATGAATTAAAAAAAAAATAAAAACTCACGGACATATGAAATCATAAGAAGAGCAGTCAGTATAAGCGGATTTGTAACTTACCTGAAAAGAAAAGAAAAATATTATTAATCAACTAAACCATAAAAATATTAATAATAAATAATTTAATTTGTAGGTATTTATAATTTAGTAAACTTATTAAATGGAGATATTTCAAACAATAAAGCTTTTTTTTGTAAAAGGTATTTACAAAACGTTAGACTAAATAAAGTTCGTGTGATACCGAGGCTTTAAATTTATTTTACTTTGGACTCAGATGTCGAAAAGTCTTAAAGAAACATTTCTAAATTCCAGTGGATTATTTCAGAGAACGATTTTTTTAAAAATCAAATCTTTGATTTATTTCTCAAATTTTTTTTTACCCCAAACTTTTTTTTTTTGAAATTTTATTGGGGGGGTTTAAAAAGAGTTAAAAATATTTTTGGTTTTTTTTTCTTCATTGGGAAATTTTGTCATGCACAAAGTCATTCGTCAATAAAATTTTTTCGCATCATATATCATGTCTGCGCCCAAAGAGCAGAGATGAATGAAAATTATTGTATACTATTAATGCCAATAACTACAAAGAAATCCGTAATTTTAATTATAAAATCTCATAAGATTAAGAATAAATAAAAGACAACCATTAAAAAAAAAAAATTAGGAGACTTCACACTAATATAATTTGACTTTTTCAGTTCCAGGGACTTTTTTAAACCCTTTTTGACTACAGAGGCTATTTAGGGGTTTGATTTTACAATATTTTATAATTTTTAAAATACAGAGTACCGAGAGCTACGGGGGACGTTCCACAGACTGATTGCTCGGAATCGCGAGTGCCCGGTCTTTTTTAATTATTATAATATATGAAAATGTATTCTCTATATAAATTTGATATGTGTGTGCGATTTTGCAACTTAGAGAATGACCAAATTGGAGTTGATTTTTTAATAGACAGTCTTTTTTAATTTAATAATTTAATTTTTTACGCGACGAAATTTAAAATAGCTTCATATTCATATTTTATTTAAAGTTAATTTGACGGAGTAATTATTAGTTTCCCTCCATGGTAATAAAAGCGTAGCTTCAGGACAAAATAAAATATGAATATGACTGTTACGCGAAAGTTTTAATATCGCTTGTTTTACAAGGAGATTATAAATTTAAGCAATTGCGAGAATTTTTATTATATTTTATTTACTTTTTAAAAAACACCAAAGTACCTTGTTTTTAAGTTTGCAATTTAATATATATAATACTTTTTTCGATTCGTCATTGACAACTTTTACGATCAAACAACAACTTATTGGGGAAAGTTTGAATTTGAAGAGAAGAGAAAAAAAAAGCAAAAATTCAAGGCTACTTTGTAAGAAAAAAGAAAGAAAAGAACTCAAAGAGGGGGTTGACTCTATTTCAAGGGTGAAAGTAAAAGAGTGGGATATGGGGGTAGAAGAGAGAGGGAGGGGGGGGGGGGTCATCACTCCAAGAATTACCCTTAAAAGGAATTTTCTGTTCGGCTAAAGATTTCCTCCCCCACCACTTGACTCCGGCCCTTTTTGCCGACCTTCCGATTCGATTGAGATTGAAGACTTGAACCCATAAAACGATACAAAGATTGCTCTGTCTGTCTATCTCTGTGACTATCTGTCATTTAGATTTGTCAACAAAAATAAAATAAATGCCTTTGGATCACCCAGGAGGTGGAATGCTAACTTTTAAGTAGAAATAACGAATGCTACTAAGAGAATCTTATATCTTTCTTTTAAGTTTGTTTCGTGAAAAAAATAAAGTATACAAAATAATTTGGTCATTTGAGATGTCTACTTTTAAGAAGAAAAACATGATCTTTAATAAACAGTTTTTCAACCTTATTTTGCTCAACGCCTCTTTTGAGAATAAGTTTTTTTCTAGAGTCCCTATCTTAATTTTATTTACCACCTGTCGTGAATTTAAAACAGCTATTGCCACGATTATATTTAAACGTGTAACATTATATTAAAATCGTAAGATAGGTCTATCCTATTTCTGAGTTTAAAATAAAGAAAGAAAGAATGTTTCAATGGGAGCAATTAAAACGCATACTTATTTATATTGAGGAATATTTTTCATAAGACATAAATTTATGTCGAATTTTATGCATTTTAAGGAGTTTGTTAATATCAAGCTCGATTTTACTTAAAAACACCCCTAAGACGCCGCATTCAGTAACATGAACCCGATTTCTCTATTTAGTTACCAACAGGGCCGGATCTAGGGGGGGGGGGCAGTGGGTGTATGTACCCCGGGCGGTAGTTATCAGGGGGCAGCAATTAAAGAAAGATTTACTAAAAAAAAAAAGGTAAAACGATATGAATTTTGTATACAAAATTTTAAGGAGAAGGCGGCAAATTAAATTTTGCCCCCCCCCCCCTAAAAAATATCTCGGCCCTGGTTACCAACATTGCTACAGTGCTAACTCCACGTGATAAAAATGAATACAATACCTACAATAACAAAAATTAAACGATATTAATTTTTACTTTACTTTAGTATTTGATTAGCAGTATATTTTTTTCCCTTTTTTAGAAGATATTTTTTAATCTGTCCCTTCTGCGCCATCTCATTGCCCCCTAATTTTCTCTGGGTCTTCTACTGCCCCATTGAAAGTGTCAAACGCCCACAAGGGGGCGTTATCGCCCACTTTGAGAACCTATGTAATAGATAGTATTCAATTTTCAAAATAAGATCAAATTTTTTATTTATTTATTCAATCTCATCCTTTGCTCTTCATTCCTTTTGTTTATTTTATTTATCTAATATAGAAAACCAATAATTATTCCTCTCATTTAGTAAAATATCTTTTATTTGTTTTTAGAATGTATTTTACGAGTTTAAAAAAAAAAAGCAAACTCGTGCCGAATCGACAAACTCTTTCGATATTTGCATACGTGTTCAAACACTGAATTGAAACACGCACACATGCACTTTCATTAAACAAACAAAAAAAAAAAAAAAAAAAAATCAAATCAATCAGAGGTGAGATATTTACAAAAAGAATATCATTGAGAAAATTATATTTTGCTAATTCTATTGAGAATTCCATAAATAATTCGATTTCGGTAAATAATTTAATCAAAATGCGCCTCACCCAAATTGCAGTTACTTCCCTCTCTAAATTAGCCTACAATATATTTTAAAATTTTATCAGTAAAACAAAATTATTAGTCAAAAGGAAAATGAAATTCTAATCTGACTAATAATATATACATTTCAACTATTTCCGGTTACGCTTATGAAATGTCCATTTGTATTGTTTAAACGTCAAATTGGAATTCAACTTTAAAAATAAATAGGCCAATTTGTTTGTGACTAGCGTTAGAAATGCTAATTAAATTGGGTAGAGAATGAAACAAGAAAAAAAAAACGAAACCAAAAGAATATTTAAAAAAAATGTATTATGTATAGCGAGAGACGCGATGAGGGAGGAGAAAAAAAAGAGGGGGAGTGATGAACAAGCATTTCTAAAGCATTGAAGGGAGAAGACAGAGGCGTAACTACATTGACTCCCCCCTGCATGTAGAAGAATCTCGCCCCCCCCCACAAAAAAAATATTTTGTTAATATAGAATTCCAAAAATTTTAAATTTAAATACATTTTATTATTTTAAAAAATATTTAACAAATACGGGCCCTCTACATTAAATTATAAAAAAATAAAAACAGGTTCCCACCCCCAAAAAAATTGGAAATTTTTTTTTGTACTTTTATAACTCTTTTGTTTATAATTTCGTTAATAATTAACCGATTTGCATGAATGAATGATTTTTGGAAAATTAAAGAAATACAGAATAGCGTAAATACACGATTTTTGCATTCAGGAATGGTAAAACATTTTAAGGGGTGTCCAAAGTTTTTTTTTTTTTTTTTTTTAAACATTCACACTTTTTCTCATTCACACTCACACTCACACACACATTCACACAGTCTTTTCGGCAACTCAGGCCATTTAAGACTTTAGACGATAACCGTTATTATATAAATATACATATAGGGGTCCAGGCATTCTTATTTAAGCCATTTGGTATCCAATTGGCTTAAATAAAATCATCGGACTGCCTGGGGTCCGAACCCGCGACGTTTGGTATACGAGGTTAGCACGCTAACCTCTACGCCATGCCCCGAGGGCATTCAAGTGTCCAAAGTTAAAAAAAAAAAAAAAAAAAAAATTCGATTTTTCTAAACTTTTAGCTGCGTTTTGAGTACTAAATCACCTTAGATTGTACCGAAAATGGAATATTTCTATGTATTTTAACTATCACATATTTTTAAAGGGTGAAACCTTACAAAAAATATTGAAAATCAAAATTAGAGCCACTTTAGAGCAAATTTTCTGTTAAAATTTATTTTTCTCTATATCTCTAAAACTAAGCCTGATGGGGCAAAACTGATGGCATTTTTGAATCAGCACTACCCCCCATATACTCAAGAATAGTTCATAATACCACATAAGAAAATTCACTGTAGAACAGTATTATTTATGAAACAGTTTTATTAAGATATCTTAATGAATTGTAAAATGATGTGTTTACTACATTTTATTTTTTGAATTCTTTTATATATTTTTTATGCTCCCCTTGACCTGCTGGGTTCCCCCCTCGCGCATTGCGGGTTCTGCGGGGGTCTTATTTATGCCCTAGATGAAGACATTCATCCACTGATAAAGCGGATTGTATTCGTACCTCATAATAAATGATTTAATAACGATGAAAAGTGGCTGTAGACTTTAAGTTGGATATAGGAGACGTAGCAGAGAAGAAAATTGAATAAAAAGCTTTGATTTAATTATTAACCGTCGACGTTTCGGTCGCTAATCACGTCCTTCATGATTAGCGACCGAAACGTCTACGATTAATAATTAAATCAAAGTTTTTTATTCAATTTTCTTCTCTGCTACGTCTCCTATATCCAATTTAAATGATCAAAGTTTTCAATTGAAGAACCCTCAAATGGATTACGAAATCCGTTATAAAAATGTGCATGCATTCAGTATATAATTTATTCCAATAACTAAATAGACAAGTAAAAAGGAAAAATTTTAATTAGAATTAATTTCCTCGTTGATTTAATAAAATTAAACATTTACTGAAATTTAAATTAATAATTGTAATTAAAGTGCGAAATTTATAATGTAAATGAATGAATGATTTGGAAACGAGGACAAACAAAGGAGTTAACAAAAGAGCTTTGAGCAAAGTGTATTCAGTTCAGATGGTTGGGTTGTCTAAAGTCAAGGCGCTCAAAGAAGATTTAAAGCTGACTTTCTAACTTCTATTCACTTTCTATTAACTCGGTCATAAAAATCGAAAAAAAAAAAATGAAAAAGCTTCTATACAGTATAAAGTTCTCCTTTAACCTCTTATTAAAGAATAAAAAATAATAAAAAATGTTTAATTTTATATTCTCTTATTTAGAAAGTAGGGGGAGACCGGGGTTTGGTATCCAAATGCCTTAAATAAAATCATCGGACTGCCTGGGGTCCGAACCCGCGACGTTTGGTATACGAGGTTAGCACGCTAACCCCTACACCAAACCCCGAGGGCCGGAATGAAGGTTAATAGCACTGACACGCTCCTTCTGCCAAAACAACTGTAGCGATCGGAGTAAACTCGCAGGAGTTAGGATCATTTATTCGTTTTTTGCAGCTTGGAGTAAATTTTTACTAGTTGAATAAAATTGTTTTATCTATCTTTTAGTTACTTCGAGCATAACGAGTGAGCTCTATGTTTAACGGTTGGAGTATAAGGATTATTTCTCCATGGTATATTAATTAAAAAACCTCAATGGGATTTGTTCGGAATAAAAATAGTTTCAAATATGACGTTGGGGCAGGTTGGCTCAGAAAAGACGAGGCAGGTTGGCCCACTCGATTTTTTGCCATTGTATGTATGAAATCGTTAAACCGTGTTTTATCTTTTCAGGCAGTGGTTTTTAGTGGCAATGAAAGTAACATAATAAAAATTATTATAAATATCATAAATATCAATGTTATACTGGCCGTCATTAAGAGTTTATTGGAGGAAATTTCGCATCATATGAGCACGTGTTTTTGTTGTTGTGAAGTTAGTAAAAGATATATGAATATGTTCTTATTGTTTTCTAAAACGCTCTAGTTCTTTGAAGATGTGTGGTTCGGGAAGATATGAAGTGTTTTCGCTTAAAAGATTTTTCAAAAGAGCACAAATTGAGCGTTGCGAGAGAAAAGTTGAGACCCTTACTGGGATACTCTTTTTGCCAAGTGGTTTTTGCCAACTTCCCAAGACCAAGTAAGGTGTCTGCAGTGCTCTTATCAGCATTCTGACTCTCATCTCTGAGCTACGATATTGAACTTTTATATTTAAGTTAGATACCCACATGGAGAGTAAAAATAAGCTTTTGAACAAAATCAATCAAAAAGTACTAGTACTTTACTGATGTACTTTTTCAGTTTTTTTCAATTTTCTCAAAATTTGCTCCAACGATTTTGATTAAAATTCTTAAATCAATTATTTTTTAGATGCTCTTTAAAATGTATATTCTCATTTTGTCCTTGAAATCTTATGAAGACTATACTCTTGTACTTCATAGAAAAGATGGGAGAAATGGTCGCCATGGTAACAGAATATATATATTTTCCTATATGTTTATAAATTTTACATCTTGAATTCAAATGTACCCTACTGACGGAAACTAAAGATGTAGACGTAAAAAATCTGGTTTGACAAGGACAGGACACAACTTTCGATTAGCGAAGATAAGAGAAAGTTGTGTGTGGTGCCACCAGTCACGCCAGATTTTTTTTAAGGTATGTTGAATCTATGTCGAAACAATTCGAATAAGGAATTTACATAAGTAATGAGCTAGCTACTTTAATTATGAAAATATTTTTTTACTCAGTTTTCAGAATAATAAGATAATTAATTATGGAAAATTTGTTTGAGAGAAAATAATAATTTATTATTATCTCTTATTTGATTCATAAACGTAATTGTAATAATGAAGCTGCGTTTTTTCTCCTTTTTCTTATTAAAAAAAAAAAAACACCCCCGTGGAATAAATAATGAAATGAAGAATTTGTATATTAGTAAATTTTGATTTAATCTCGAAATTCTGATTCCTTGTCACGTGGTGGAGAGAACATCTCAAGATGCGCCCCTTTTTTTATCCCTAATTGCAAAGGGGCATTCGTGCATCAGAAAAACTTAATTAAAAGAGCAAAAAGCCCTTTTGCAAAATGCAAATTAACGAATGATTCCTCCCCCTTCCCTTCTCTCCATTCAAATGTTCCTTAAATAATTGTGCTTTTCCTCTCGTCATTTAGTGAAGGGCCGTTCGCAGATCTGGGCCATGTTTTCGGCATGTCTCTCTCCTGGCCCCATCCATCAATCAACCCGTCGCGATAATGTTCCTTCCAAGAGATAAGATCTCCGTTGGGCCATTGATGGCGAATTAAATGGCCCCTGGTTTGTGTAATCAGAGCCCACTGGCAGAGAGATCCCGAGGGACTTCCGGGATGTCCCTTCTTCTTTCCCTTTGATGCCGATTCAATTTGCAAGCGAAACCGAACCTCCAAACTGTCTGCTCAGGTTACCATTTTATTTTTTTCTTAATTTATTAAATTTTCTGTGTTATGTCTTTAAAAACCAATAATTCCAAATCAAAGAACATTTAGTAATTCATAAAATTTTTCCATAAATTAAGATGATTTTTATAAATGACACTCATTTAATATTAATTTCCGAATGCGATGCTATGTTCTAATGGTAGAGCATGCTTAATAAATATCTGCAGATCCGTGGTTCGACTCCCGGCGGCATCCCTATCTTTTTCGGCTGTTTGATTTAGTAAATATTTAATTTCTATAATTCTAGGTTTAAATAAAAAATCTTTCATTGGATGAAGCAATTTCTCCCCTGCTTCTGTTTTATTTGCTTTAATATCAAAGAAATTCTCATTCTTACACGATTTTATCGTCTTTACGTTCGAGTTTCAAAAATATAAATAGACAAGGGATGAAAAAAATGCAATTTTCTGGCCAGTTGGGGAAATAAAATAAATATGACTCGAGTACTCAAAAAAGGAGAGCCTCGCGGCTATGATATACCAATAAACTTTTTCAATACAAAATCCTTAGGGATCCCCTCCATTACAACTTCCTCCGGAGATAGAATCATACGAAAGGAAAATCAAATTATATGATAATTGGGGAAGAAATTAACAAAAAAACATAAATAAATCAAGCTTCCTATAGAAAGGTGATTAAAAATATCGATCAATTCATTGATGATTTGGGATTGGTTTGGAATTTATATAAAAAGTTCAATATAATTAACAATGTGTAGAAATTATGTACTGTAGATCTACTGAGTAAAGCGATAATATCCCTTCTCCCTCACCTACAACAGGAGAATCGTAATTAATTTCACTTAAGCTGCTCTCAAAAGAGTTAATAATCAGAGCTGAGTTGTCGGCAAAAAAATATGTCGTCGCCGGCACGGTTAAAATTAAAGATGTTTTTTATAGTTTTTGTAAATAAAATACTATATTTTATGAATGATTTTATTTTCTGCCACAACAATAACTCTTAAATTTGCCGACACCGACACCCCAGCCTTGTTTAAAATAATCAACACGATGAGATGAATCAACAATATTAGAACACTCATCATTTACTATATATAAAGGGCTAGAGGCTAGCCTTTGTCTGTGTCGATCAGGACTCTGATTGGCTAGAGTTACAGGAAGTCGAGCGGGAAATTTAAAATTTAAGTCTGAGAGGGAAATTTTAAAATTTCACATTTGCCAAAGACCCAAGGGCAAACTTTTTGGGTTTTAAATTTATAGGGAAAACTACTGAACACATCCGAGACGCCGCCCGCCGCGCCATTCTCAAGTTGTAAATACATAATAAGTAATATATCATTTTACTTTCTCTTACCCTTTATATAAAATATATAGAGAGAAAGTATTTTAATTTTAGGAGCTACTTTTTATTATTTGATTAAAAATCCTACAAAAATGTTCAATAAAAATAAATTTGGACGAGGTCTAAATGGCCTTAGATCCGGAATAGGAACTTAAATTAATAATAAAAAAAAACACTAATTAAAAGTTGTCACAAGCAGCCGTTTCATTTTAAAATAACATTATTCAGTGAAATATTTGTTATAATTTGCAATTCAATTTCATATTGAATTTCACTCTAAAGCAGCGCTTTCCAACCTTTATTTTTTTGAAGCACTTTTATTTAGACTAGCAAATGGTGTCGATGGCACTCCGGATAAACTTCGTCGATGGTGATTAAAACTTGTCTCAAATAAATAGTCCCGTGTGTTGCGTGCTGTTGTTGAAGTGCCCCTAACGACCCTCTTGGGGACATGTCTTAAGAAAGAGACATCATTAAAAGCGAACCTGCAACTTCATTTGCCTGTCTCTGTCTGATCAATTGATTTCAAAAGGGAGATCAAGGGTTGTACAGTACAGCACCCCCACTCACTCTTGAACCGTCCTTTATTGTCTCATTAAACTTTGCTCTTTAAAAATAAAACTTTCTTAAGTATTACATTTTATGATTTCACCCTATCAACCAAAAAATTTTTATCTTATTCATTATAAATTTAATTCATTAGTATAATAAAAGAAATTTAAATTAAAAATAATCTTAAATTTTTATTTTTTTTTTAATTAAAATTTATAACCAAATTTAAATTTAACGACATGTTATTATTTTTTATGTTGTTTTAATTTATCTGATAATACTTAATTAAATTTTATTACACTAAAAAAGTGATTTTGTAAAGAGTTCGAATGGGGTGGAAGCAGGGCTATGTAATGTGGCATGCCCTTAATATTTTAACATTAAAACTTTTGTCAATAAAGCATATTCTTTTTTGCAAACAGTGGCGGATTATGACAATATAAACCCTAGGTGCAAAAAAAAAAAAAAAAATTAGGCCCCGGATAACAAAAATGTCTTTGGAAATTAATAGGTTATTATAAATATAAAACCTAATTTTAATTTGAGCTTTTTTTGAAAAGAGATGGAATTTTTTTCAAACAACGCTCAAATAGACTGTAAATAAGCCAGTAAATATATCCTTTAAGATAACAAACTTGCGTGTTTGATTGGGCAAAAATTGCGCCCCCTGGAGTCGAACCAGGACCTCCACGCTTTCGCGGCTGGCGGACTATCTCTATACTATATAGATCGTCGGCCAATAAACATAAACTCTCGCATCCGGCTATTATACTAATTAAATTAAAAGAAAGATCTTAAAAACTGCACGCCTTCTTTTTACATAAAATTGATAGCTATACCTATTATAAGAGGAAATTAATGTTACAGAAAGCATTCAGATTATGATTGAATTTCATAAGTTGATTGATAAATTTTTTATAAAAATGAAATGAAATTTTATATCACGATCAAAATTAATATGATAATCAATTTTTGGGCCCTAGTGCGTCTTGCTTATAATCCGCCACCGCTTGCAACGATATTTTTTAAGCTCTATCGTGATTAAGATAACTTTAAGCTTAAATAAGAATGCTTGGACCCCAATAAATACGAGTATATATATTAATAAATTATAAGTATCGTTTAAGTCTTAAATGGCCTAAGTTGCCGAAAAGACTGTGTATGTGTGTGTGTGAATGAGAGTGTGAATGGGAAGAGTAAAAAAAAAAAGTCAACTTTAAAAAATAAATATATCAAAATATGAATTAGGATATGAAAAAGAAATTAATAATTTTTCTAATAATAAAGAAATAGAGAAAAGAGGATTTTTTTAATTTACAACCTTGAAAGAAAACGATCCTCAAACACGAAAGAAAATGTATAAAGATATATTTATTGACAAATGGAAATTGTTCCAACTAACGGGAACCTTGAAGAGGAAGGAAATTAAAAGTAGTCGATGGGTTATTAAGAGGAAGAACTGATTAGGAAGAGAAATGCGGGGCGAGGGGGGGGGGGGGAATTCTCTCTGGCAAAAAAGGAGGATTGAGATCAAAGAAGAAGAACAGATGGAAAAGGGCGGAGGGAACGAAATTGCTTCCGGAACCAGGAGCAAAAGGCGAATTGTCTCAATTCAATTCCACGCAGGATGGATATCATTGTGAAATATTATATTATATATATATATCATAACTTTGAACAAGTTGGTTAGATATATTGCTATGAAATTACTTTGATGACCTTTGCCATTTTTCATTCATTTTAAGTTGGTAATATTGGAAAAATTATTATTTTTTGTTTTCTTTCATTATTTTATTGATAATAACATAAATACACAAGTAATCCTTGTCAAAAAAAAGGAATATATAGCCTATAAAATAAATATTTATCCACATCTCCGAAAAAATTAGTCAGCAATATCTCTGAGTAAATTTAGTAGTCTAGTCACCTAGGTGCATTCACTCAGAAACTAACAGAGGTCTATAAAGAGAAGCCTGAGAATGTCTGATCGATTATTAATCAAACTTAATGAAAGGAAAAATCGAGAAAAGACAAGTCATACTAAACTCGAGTACAGTAAAACCCCTCTTAACCGGCCTGGTTGGGACCAAGACCCTGGCGGATACCCTTTTGACCGGTTAATCTGAGGTTTTGGTGAATGATTTTCAATCGAAAAGAACTTAATATTTGATCAGGTGTCATGAATAAACAACAATAAATACAACTCATTTTATTGTGTAAATATGTAAATAAGAGGGTAATTCTGTATTCACCATATATTTATTCTGGACCTTAAGTATGACCTGAAACCAGTAACTTTAATAAAAAAGGGAGTTACTGTAACCTCCCGTAGTATGGAAGGGAAGTAAAGAAGGTTCCTTCTTAATGATGTACATTTTGGAAGAAACTGATACCAAATGCTGATGCTGAGAGAGTCCCTCCTCAAATTAGGACATTAGGATTATAGATTAGGTTGGATAAAAGAAACCGGGTGAAACTATCAATTAGGATCAGTCCGTCTACTTTCTTAGCCTTATTCCCGCAGTAGGGGTCGGCGGAATGAGTTTTTTGCGACCGGAGGAAATAGAACAGGCCGGCCCGTCTCACGGTCTGACGCCTGTTGAAAATATAGAAGGAAGGGACAGGCATGTAAAGAACAGAAGGACAGCCAGTCCCAGCTCGGGTAGTTCGTGGTCGCCATCCACGTACCCACAAGTTGTGGGCCCCTGAGCAAATAAATTAGGATCAGTCCGTAGGTAGAAAATGGTTTCAGGGGAGGAGTTAGAGATTGGAAATGAAGTAGCTTCACGTTGGCTTTAAGATGTGAATCTACGGAAGCACTTTGGAAAAATAAACATGCGTCCCGAGTTCCATGTCTTTGTGTCTGAATAAAGACATTTGATGAATTTAAGAAAAATCCAATTAAAAATATTAAAAGATAAATAAATGAAATTCCACTTCTAAATGGTTAATTTTGTTAATTTCCTTGATTAGTGCTCGCTGATATGTTCGGTATTTTTCACTTGCTGGTAAATTGATAAAGTTTTATATAGTGTGTAACGAAGTGATGGGGGTGGCAATTTAATATTTTGCAAGAGAAAATAAAGCAATGAGGCGCTAAATCATTTTCCATGTCTTCACCTTTTACTAATGACTGCGCCTGGAGGCTGCTTGATATGTAGCGCCCTTCGGAGCCTCAGGGTTAGCCAAATGGAACCCAATGGGGAAGGGATCAGGATCAGGGTGTGAGGCTGATTGCGTCAAGGCCTTAGGCCACAAGCATGCATCTCATGTGTGCCAAATGTTGAAATGTTTTCAACCGGAGGCCATTCAGATGGAAAGCGAAACAAATTTGTTTATCAATAAATAAAGAAAAAAAATGTATGGAGAACAAACAAAGTCTATATACCTACAAAAGTATACAAAATCATTAGGAACTCAATAAAATGAGTTAAATAGATGAATTTTGTTTATCAATAAATAAAGAAAAAGCATATCACGGTTGTAATGTTCTTTAATAAATGATGATGCGAATTTGTGCTATACGAAAAAGAATGGAGCACAAAAGGGAGTTAGATTTCAAAAATAAAAAATCTGGTGTGACTGGCGCACAGCACACAACTTTCTCTTACCCTTCGGTAAGAGAAAGTTGTGCACTGTGCTGGTCACACCAGATTTTTGTGTCGAGATATATTTAGTTTCCCATAGCACCTTAGTTTCAAACTTGCATTTTAAATGTTGACTGCTTGAAATAAACTATGGTTATTTTTCAAAATTTTAATCTCATATTTGGACATTTTATACACAATATAGAATCGTAAATAAATACAAAATTTCATAAGAATTGGAAAAAAAAATTTTAAATGCGTAAAAAGTTCCAAAGGGGACCCCCTTTTGAATCGAAATTAACATACAAATCCCTATAGGAAATTAACATTAGGCCTATGAGAGAAGGCGGAGAGACAGGCGATAATGTTTGCAAGTGAGAGAGAGAGAGAGAGAGAGTCATATATGTTTTCCCGGAAACAATTAAAGACAGAAAAATAAAATTAAAAAAAATGGGAATTTAAATAATAATTGATTTTTTTTTTTTTTTTTAAGGTCCTTCTCGGCATCTAAGGCCATTTAGACCCCATCCCTATTTATTTCAAATGATTTGTATAATTGATTTTTACTTTCTCGTACCCTATATATGAAATATATAGGAGAGAAAGTATTGCGATCATGTCAAAAATTCGATGTCCAGATTTTGATGGATATACATGTTTTGAGGTCCCCTGAGTCCAAAAAAGTGGGTCCCGCAAATTGGTCTGTGTGTGTGTGTGTGTGTGTGTGTGTGTGTGTGTGTGTGTCTGTGTGTGTGGACCCATTTTTTTAGCATGAAGGAATTGAGCTACCGGATTGAAATTTTATATTTAACTTAGGTACCTTTGAAGAATCTCAAAATAAGCTTTTGAACAAAATCGGCCAAAAAGTACTAGTACTTTACTGATGTACTTTTTCAGTTTTTTTTGATTTTCTCAAAATTCCCTCCAAGGATTTTTTTTAAAATTCATAAATCAACTATTTTTTAGATGCTCTTTAAAATGTATATTCTCATTTTGCCGTTGAAATCTTCTGAAGACCACTTTACTCTTGTTCTTCATAGGAAAGATAGAAATGGTTGCCATGGTAACCGAATTTAAATCTTTTTCTTTTTATTAGATTAAAAATCAATTATTATTTAAATTCCCATTTATTTTTATTTTATTTGTGTCTTTAATTGTTTCAAAGAAAACATATATGTCTCTCTCTCACTTGCAAACATTATCGTCTCTCTCTACTCTTTTTAAATTCCCTTTCCACCTTATCTTCGCAAGGAACAATGTTAATTTCCTATAGGGATTTGTATGTTAATTTCGATTCAAAAGGGGGTCCCCCTTTGGAACTTTTTAGGCATTTAAAATTTTTTTTTCCAATTCTTATGAAATTTTGTATTTATTTACGAATCTATATTGTGTATAAAATGTCCAAATATGAGATTAAAATTTTGAAAAATAACCATAGTTTATTTGAAGCAGTCAACATTTAAAATGCAAGTTTGAAACTAAGGTGCTATCGGAAACTAAATATATCTCGACACAAAAAATCTGGTGTGACCAGCACGGTGCGCAACTTTCTCTTACCGAAGGGTAAGAGAAAGTTGTGTGCTGTGCGCCAGTCACACCAGATTTTTAATCTAATAAAAAGAAAAAGATTTAAATTCCGTTACCATGGCAACCATTTCTATCTTTCCTATGGAGAACAAGAGTAAAGTGGTCTTCAGAAGATTTCAACGGCAAAATGAGAATATACATTTTAAAGAGCATCTAAAAAATAGTTAATTTATGAATTTAAAAAAAAACCTTGGAGGGAATTTTGAGAAAATCGAAAAAAAACTGAAAAAGTACATCAGTAAAGTACTAGTACTTTTTGGCCGATTTTGTTCAAAAGCTTATTTTGAGATTCTTCAAAGGTACCTAAGTTAAATATAAAATTTCAATCCGGTAGCTCAATTCCTTCATGCTAAAAATCTGTCCACACATACAGACGCACACACACACCCCAACCCCCCACACACACACACAGACCAATTTGCGGGACCCACTTTTTTGGACTCAGGGGACCTCAAAACATGTATATCCATCAAAATCTCGACATCGAATTTTTGACATGATCGCAATACTTTCTCTCTCTATATATTTCATATATAGGGTACGAGAAAGTAAAAAACAAAGAATGTCGTAATATGGATTCTGGTGGTAATAAGCAGTGGCGGATTAAGGTCGTCTGGAGCCTCTAGGCACATTATGATTGCCCCCTCCCCTGCCCTTGATATTGTAAGTGAAATTATTTTTTGTTCTACCCACTATCACTACCCAATTAAAATTTTTTTAAATAAAAATAAAAGAAAATTGGCTATTGTACTTTATTTTTAAATGGAGCTAGTAGACTTACAATGACACAGAGAAAAACAAAGTATTCATAAATCATAACAGAATATATTTGGTGAATTGATATATGCAAATTATAATCAAAATCATGCCCTCGAGCTTGCTGTAGTTGGTAGCGCGCCTTGTATACCAAGGGTCGAGGGTTCGGATCCCAGGCAGTCCGAGGATTTTATTTAAACCCTTTGGATACCAAATGGCTTAAATAAGAATGCCTGAACCCCCAATAGCTATATTTACAAATAACGAGTATCGTAAAGTCTTAATTGGCCTAAGTTGTGGAAAATGCTGTGTGTATGTGTGAGTGAATGTGAGTGTGAATGGGAAAAAAGTGTGAGTGTTTAAAAAAAAAGCATAATAAATTTAATATTCACAAAAAAAATTAGGGACCTGCCTATTACAGCCATACTGGTGGTGTAATTTATCGGGGATCTACTGAATTAGCATTTCCAGTAGCAGAATCTAACGTTCAACAGAAATACACACTTGAGGTGAATTATTTTAGGCTCAATTTCATTTGATTGAACTACAAAATACAAAATATTATACTTATAAAGCAAGTTTAATATTAATTGAATATTATAAATTTTTTCCATACGACTCTTGCACTAAATGAAATTAAAAGGCTATTTAATTAAAGAGCAGAGAAAATGTTTTACAGTCAAAGGATGACTTATCAAACGTTTTCCATTTTTAAAATACAAAATTGAGTTATCCTAGATCTGCGATTGATATTTCCGATTGGTAGTCGAATAATAAACGAATTGTAGGATAGTGAGGGAGAGTGAGTGAGTGAGTGAGTGGTATTCTCTAAAAAGGGGCGGTGAAATTGAAGCCCGCGGCTGAAAGCTGTTCATTCAGATCAGGGGTCGAATTTTAACATGGCATCGTTGTTAATGGACGGGTGGAGAGGAGGGGGAGGGACACCATGGTTGCTAGATGGTGATTAATCCAGGGGCTTGCCAACTTATTCCTATTAAAATCTACAAATGAGTTGTATTTACAAAGTTTTTTAATATTATATAAGTTAAATGGAAATTGCTGATGGGGGTAAAATTATTGAAATGAATTCTCATAAATATTAAAATTCAAAATTTAGAAACTAATTTTAATTTACAACGACTTGTAATAAGTTTAGTATTTAATCCATCATGAAAAGCATGAAATATAATAAAACATGAAATAAGAGGAATTTAATTATAAGACAAAATAAAATTTTATTAGCGTGATGTCTTGTGTAAAATATATATTGAACACAGACACACGGACAGACAGACCATGTCGCGAAAACCACTTTTTTGGATTCAGGGGACCTCAAAACGTGTATATCCATCAAAATCTCGACATCGAATTTTCGACATGAATCCAATACTTTCTCTTTCTATAGGCGTATATTAACATATATAGAGGTAAGAGAAAGTAAAAAATATTTTTCCCTATCTCAGCTTATTTAGACAAGTTAGTTAATAGCCAAAAAGAAAAGTAAAATTTTAATTTTAATAGACGGTCTAATAACTACCATAGATAAGATTTGGACAATATATATGGAGAAAACAGACAAAAACATGACAAACTGGGCAAGACAGAGCACGAGACAAAGTAAAGAAGAGAGAAGATATAGGAAATATTTGATAAAAATGAAATTACAAAAATGTAAATATACGATGTAAACACTAAATAGTAGATTAACACATGTCTATGTATTGTGTATATCCCTAAAGTCTCAAAAGAGGTAAGGGGAAGAAATGGAATAAATAAATAAATAAATAACTCCTATTTTTGAATAAATAAAAATAAAACCCACAACCTCTAGATTCTTAATGCCATATGAAAACATTTATATATTATAGATTCCGATCATGATTATTTAATTTGTATAATTTCAAAAGTTTTATCATTTCTGATGGAAGCCTTGGAACAAAATGAGCATGGGCGTAACTAGGGGGGTGCCGGGGAGGGCCCCCCCCCCAGAAAGGTCCTTGCCCCAAGAAAAATTGAGAAAATATGGGGCTTTCCAAGCCCACCGAAGGATAGCTGGTCCCCCCCCCCCCCAACCAAATTCTTTAGTTACGCCCATGAAAGTGAGGCTTGTACAGGTAGCCTATTCTCTGGATTTTTAATTGAAAATTGGGGGAAAGTGTTTATTATTTATAAACACAAAAAAGAAAAAGTTTAGAAATTTTCCAGGCCAAATTAAAATTTTCCTTCTTACTGTTAGCCTATAAAAATTTTATTCAATTTTCGTTAATTATATAAAAATAGAAATATAATACGAATTCAGAAATGGCTCTAAAATAGATTTAGTTTGTTAAAATTATTTTATTAGAAAAAAAGTGCATTTAGTGAAAGTTAAAAAGAAACAAGTTTTTGTTTTGCTTGAAACGCCTTGGAGTTAGGCAGCCAAATATACACACGATAATTGAATAACAAAGGAGTGCCCGAGTCAGAACGAACGAGAAAGATCGCAAGGGCGGGAGGGGATTAAACAAGTCAAATATTATCAGTCTTACAAATTATTTGAAACTTTGTTTTTATTTAATAAAATTTCCTATCTAATTCTATTATCGTTAATTAAATTTGTTGGAGAAAGTCATCGTTATATTTTACATTTTATGGAGTTTTAATATAATTAATTTATTCCTTGAAAAACTTTGCTCATTTAAAAGTTACAAATCCGATATTGGTTTTCGAAAAATCGTTAATTATCAAAAAAAATAAAGTTCAATGTTCATTAGGAAAAATGATAAGTCATTAAAAAAACAAAACAAAGCGTTTACAACATTTAAAAAATAAATAAATAAAATTTATTTATTAATTAAAAAAAAAAAAAAAAACGAAGCTATTGAAAAATCTAATCGTCAAATTCAAAAATATTTCAATTAACTTTAAAGGCAGGTTTTGGGCAAGTAGCTAGACTTTGGTTAA